>VXAL01013364.1:0-24311 GCA_013399475.1 Chauna torquata | reverse complement strand
TTACATTGATTCGATTAAGATTCCAGATAAAGAAAAACAGAAAGCCGAATTGTGGTGTGAAATTTCAATAGGTGTTCATTTCAAAATATACATATGTGTTATTTTACTATTTTGGCATTTTAATGCATGGTTTATTAGTGTTACAAATATAATGACAGTGTGCAGCTAATATCATCTTTTATGTTGCCATTTGGTTTATGATAACTAACTATTTTTTAGCATTTGCCAGAATTTGAAAGGCTTTACAGTGATTAAATAAAATAGCAAAAATTTCCCTTTTCATTTTAACATAGGCTATTTAAATTTAAAAAAAAAAAGTTAAAAAAAAAAAAAGTAAATTTCCAACTTTTCCAAAGGTTGGAAGTTACAGTTTTTGATATCTTAAAGGTAAAATTCCAGAGGAAGTACAACAGGACAAGCTAGTGAATGCAGCAAAGAAAGAGTTAAAAAGAATGAAAATATTATTAAAGTGCCTGTACTTATTAGCTAGCCCTGAAAAAAACTCTATAGATCTGTCTAAATCTAACTGACACCAGTGTGTTTTACAGATAGACTAACTTTGTGACTTTGAAAAGTGTTTCTTCACATTGCTTTTATATGACACCAATTATACTGTGCACTGTAGGTGACTGTGAAACATATTTTGTTGGTTAGAAATATTGCATTAAATAGTTGTCTTCCATACAATTTTCAAATAGGAATCAATCAAGGTTTGTGTGATGATGTGCAAATTTTCAGTCAATTTGAACTGATTTGGCTCTTCAGAAGGTTAAGGTAGTTTAATGGTTGAAAGCACATTGCTGTGCAGCAAGCTGCAAAAGTCAAAGGGTTAGAGGATTAGGATTTCATTTCCTTTTAGCCATTGCCATGTCTGTTTTCTGTCCAAACTACTTCTTGTTCCCATTTAACCCATGCTTTTAAAGACAAAAGGGGTTGAGAACTTGTGGGCCTCAGGCTTCACTTTAACAAGCCATCTCTAGCACTTTGGTGCACAATTTGTCATAAATGTCATAGGTCAGGGAATGTTAGAAACCTACAGCCAGCAGATGGTCATTATGACAGCAGTTATGTTTCAGAAGCAAAAGATGCTTTGTGATATTTACTCCAGCATGTGAATGTTACACCTCTACAGAATATTTTCAAGTTCACTCTTAAAACGAACTCATCTTTTTTATCTCTCACTTCTTAACTAGAGCTCAGAAAAGCCCCAGAGCCTCATCCTCTTCCCACTGCTCATAGGGTTCAGTAGGGTTCCCTCCAGGAGTAAAACATACCTGTGGAACAGTCCATTTCATTCACAAAATTAATAGTCCAGAATTACTGGCTATAGACAAACATTTAGGTGCTTAGTTACATTAGGAAGAATTTGTTTTTCTTCCTTACACTACATTTATGTCCTCTTAGTCTTTTCAAATAATACTGGAAATTGATGTTTCAAATAATCTCAAAATGGGCTTTTCCTGGCAACACAGTATTTCCAGTTGAATAGAAACTAGAAATCATTACTATTTTGTTTCACATGATACCTCCAGACCTGAGAACCTTACATAGGATACAGGCTCCATTATGGCAGCTAATACATAACACTTAAGGTTTTTCATAAGGAGGAGGAAGCTGTTAGGAACAATCTCAGTCCCCAAAAGCCTGCAGCCCAAAGTTGCAGAAAGAAAAATGAAATTTAATGTGCACAGTTCACAAGGCTCAGATCTGCATGGGAAATGTTTTACAGAAAAAGCTGTCTTTTCCTTCAAAAGAACCAGCTGAGTAGTTGGCTGATCTCTTATAAGCACTATGACAAATATTGATCTTGAGCAGAGAGTAAGGTGGTCTTTTTTTACAAATCAGTTCTAAGAGAGCGTTTTGTGCATAAGGGCTGTAGATACAGATAAGTGCAGGAGTATAGATGTAAACTTGTGTGTGACAGGCTGACAGGCAGGCAAATGGGTTTATAATATTGCTCATAAGTGAAGGAGGTGGGTGAGTTAAAGGTAAAAGACAAGCTTCTTGTTCCAAGATGACTACTTAAGTCAAAAAAACTCTGCTATATTTAGTAGGAAGAAGCTACATTCTGCAGATATGCTTGATGCATCATTCAACAGGTAATCATTCAGAATGAGAAAATTTATCTTCTTGCTAGTCACTGGAAATCTTCTTTTACTATGTCTATTCCAAGCTGTTTAGTTGAACTTAGTGACGGTCACTAATAAATGTGTTTTACACATGTGAGGAAATAACTACAGCAGTAGGAGTTAGGATTTGAAGACACAGACTGTTTTCCAGGGAAATAAGGCCGTGTTGTCCACCTGTCTGCCTGTTAGCTCCCCTTTGGTGATTATTGACCAGTTGGCCAGTTTCAATAGGTTTCAGAGAAATTTCACACTTGCGGAAAAGAATAAAAAATAATTTAGCTCCTGCAGGTTTCCAGAAACTGGAATCTTCAACTGGATACAGAAGGTAGACCCAATTTTTTGCTGTAGTATCAAGTTATCAGTTATCAGTGCTACCAGACTATGGCTGCCCAGTCAATATGCGCATTCAGGCCAGTGGATCAGCACTTCCTTTGCTCAAAACCAGCCATGATGTTCATTGCTTCTTGCCAAGCTGGTAAGTAAGTGGGTGAGAAAAAGCTCCTGAAGGCGTCATCCCACTGTAAGAATAGGAAGGGCACAGGGGTAGAAGAACCTACTTCTACCTAATTCTATTCTTCTGTAGGAGAACCTGCTTCTGTTCTTCTAATAGCAGGGGTTGCTTTGGTAGGAGAACCTTTCAAACTCTGGAAGAAACCATGCTCAGTTAGTGCCAGTGCTAACAGGGTAATTTGTCTTCTCTCTGCAATGTTAAAAATTACAGAATAACTACCTGCAGTGGAAGAGGTTTCTTCATGCTCTGAGCTCAGAACTTCTTGAGCAGAAATGTTATTTATTTGTTCATGCTTGCTTCCAGTGATGAACATTTTCTTACTGTTTAGATTTTGAAGGGTGAAACCTGTGGCTCTTGGCACCCTCAACATTGCCAAATTTTGTTACAGAACCACCAGCTACCAGCTTGTGAACCTTGCAGTTAGTTATATCTTCTGGTTTCACCTTCCAAAACGAAAAGTCAAATATGTAGGATACTCATACTGCCTGAAGGTCATAAGAGACTTGTGAGGCCATCATTTCTCCAGGGCCTCATAAATGAAATATGCAATTTCTAATTCTCAAAAGGCTCCAGATTGTAGAGATGCAAACCTGAAAGATATTACCTTTCACAACCTGAATTCTATTTTATGCTTTTGCAAGGTAGTAGCCTCCAGAGTCCTGATGACCCCAACAGCTGTCTGTTGAGTGAGTAGACTACAATTCCTATCTGTCATTACAACAGATTTGATCAGCAACTAACTTTATTTAAACACTTTATAATTAAAGCCTGTCCCAGTGATTGATAAGTATTGGATCCAGCTTCCTCTCAGATAGTTTAGCTATTGCTGGTCTCTGGATTTTGCATGTCCTGATACTAACAGGACTAACTAACAGGAAAATAACTTACGCAGATAAAAGAGAAAAACAGAAATGGAACAAACCTTCACTTGGAGGATGATTACCGTTGTTTAAGGAAACAGCAGCAATACACAGGAAAATTCTGAAATTCATACAACAGGAAAGATAAGAAGATAACAGTGAAAAATTTAGTAGGCCTTTGTAGATTTTAAGTACATAATAGACCATCATAAACATTTCATCTAATTTCAGGCATAGCAAAGGCTATGACTTTAACACACTAAATTCTTCTGGCTGTGGCTTTGCATAACTTTTAGATGGATATCTGACTTGGTGTAATGTGAATATACTTTGTGAAACAAATTTTTGCATACATTTCTTTTATGTTACTCTTCCATTCAGAATAGAATAATTCCTGATATCAATTTCCAAAAGATAACTGCAGAAATCACGTACGTATTTCCACACAAACATGTAGCATAGCTCTTAAAAATGTCTCACATCTGATAAGTATGTATTTAATGTTTTCTTTTGGTTGCCATGTATTCACTTTTACTTTTCTTGCAATTCCTGTTTAGTAATTTTGAGAAGGGGGGAAATGTTAAAGTAGGAAAACTTAAATTCCTTATTCTGCCCTGACAGCTAAAATTGCTCATGAATTTCCTAAACGAAGAGAAAGTCAACAGAAACTTAGAATTATGAACTGTTCTGAACACACCCAACATTGAGAAGAGGTCATTGAACAACATTTAAATACGTCGTTGATACCACTCTGGAATGCAGACAAAGTGATTGTGCTATTTTTCTGAGAACTGTGTCAGATGGAATAAAGACTGTAATAGATCTAGACACAAATGTTTGCACAGAAGTACTGGAAGTGATCATTAGCACATTTCTATGAAAAGTGTAAAACAAAGCACTTCCCCCTATCAGTTTTAAAACACCATTCCACACATACCCAGTGCTTACCACAGTTTGTAGGACGCTTCAGACTTTGGCCTGTCAAATGTATGACCATCTAAGCACACTGCATCACAGAAAAGAAAATGTTGAACCTATTGCTTACACAGCAAATCCACATCTCTGCATGCTCCACACTGAGCAATTTTGCTTACAGCTACAGAGCTGTGTTCTGATCTCACAGGGTAGTTATCACGACTTTTCTTGAGGCATACGATTGTATAGAGTGGAGAGAGAGGATTTATTGACTTATTCAAATCCCAACGAAGTCACTTGGGATCTTTCCTTTTTCTACAGCAAGTATTAGATCAGGCCCTTAAAAAAGGTACAAATAACAAGAAAGATCCAAAAGTGAAGCCTTTCATGAACTGAAAACTTCCCTGCTTCCTTTTAACCTAACTTCTATTTCCTTAAGGGCTGACTTCAAGCTATGAGATTTACCCCAGCATTATGAGGACATTATGGTAAAAGAGAACACATGTTAACAAAAATTCTGTTACTGTCTTCACCATAGTAATAAGAAAGTCAGGAAACAAAACTGTAACTTGGCATCCAGGCAAACAGAAGAGCATATGACAAGGGAGCCAGAGAGAGCTGGTAAACAGTTTCAAAATGTGAGTTTTTTTCTAAGAGACTTTTTTTGTGTGTTTTGCTTTATCTGTTGTATTGTAAGTTTTCATTGGCTTAATTGTTTGCATTGATATGCATGCAATAGCTTAAAGATGTACAGACATTTAATAACAGAATTCAATCAGCAGCTTGAGGTTATGCAGTTAAAGAGACCTGAGGTATCTGCTGTATTGAAATCTCTGTGTAGATCCTGTAGTTATATAAATTAGATTAAAAATAATCCAATGACAGTTACTACTGATATTTTTTCCCAGCCTCATCATTTAGTGGTACGATGGTTACACACTACACACCAGCTTCAGCTGTACTTCTTTGCACAAACTGCTTCAAATGCTACTACATAGTTAGCAGCAGTCATCTGCACTCTAAGACTCACTTTTCTTCTTCTCTTCACCATCGGTATTTTTTCTGTTTCCATTCTGTGCATGTCAGGTGACACTGAATTTTTGATAAAAACCAATTCTGCTGGAAACCTAAACAGAAAAAGACAAAAAATTCTAACTGTCCAAGTAAAGAATCTGAAACTGTGGTTCTAAAGCATAGCTGGATTGTAAATAGTACAAATAACTGTTGTAGAGCTATTTTTCCTCAGTCAGTTCTGGGTGGCAGAGCATCATCCATAGAACAGCTTCAGAAGTGGTATTCTGCAGTCTAACAAGCAATTAGTACAGTCCATTAAAAAAAAAAAAAAAAACGAAAAAGATGAAAAAAAAAGGAGGAAGGAAAAGGAAAGGAAAGGAAAGGAAAGGAAAGGAAAGGAAAGGAAAAGAGAAAAGAGAAAAAGAAAAAAAAGAAAAGAAAAGAAAAGAAAAGAAAAGAAAAGAAAAGAAAAGAAAAGAAAAGAAAAGAAAAGAAAAGAAAAGAAAAGAAAAGAAAAGAAAAGAAAAGAAAAGAAAAGAAAAGAAGAAAGAAGCAAAGAAAAAAAATAAGCCGTGGAAGTGGAGGTGGCCACTAATTATTAAAATGGAGTCATAAATAGCTATAAATATTTAAGCCTTATAGTTCGATTTGTTTGTGGAGGTAGCTATTAGACTGCTTGTGAGATGGTAAATTCCTGCCTAGTACAATGCAGCACTACAGGCAGCTCCAGTGTGAGCTGAGACAAAGAGCCCCAGGCAGCCCCACCCTCGCCCATTCTGCTCTCCGACAACACCCCTTGTTCACAAAGCCCCTTTCAATTATAGTCTTTGTTGGTAATGTTTACTTTTTTCATTCAAATCTCTCCTTCCCTCAGTCTCAGTCTTCCAGGCAACCAGCTCGCTGGAGCCAGAGCAGAGAGGCAGAGAAAGAGAAAATGAAATCCAGCACATACCTACCGTGGCAAAAAAGGAAAAAAAAAAAAAAAAAAAAAAAAAAACCCACAGCAAAACCCATCCAAAAATCGTCCTCCAAGGAATGGGTGCAAAGCAATCTGTTTTTGTTTTTGTTTTTGTTTTTCAGCACTTGTAATTCTCCTTTTATTATTATCCACAACTGTCTCTCTACCTTCACTGAGGACGCAGGCTGGTTGTGTGTGGATGCAGGATGACAAGAGACTACTTTAATTTGCTCATTGAATATCATTCTGCTTATATCTCTCTTTTCTTCCCCAGATGGTAAAAAGGTTATTTAGAGAGGAATGACACTTTTCCTTCTTAGGCAAAGATACCACAAGCAAAGATCCATTTTTTCATAATGTCCAGTTTTCCTTGGTGTTTTCTGCTTTTTGCCCTTTTGATTTCATTTTATTTTTTCCCAGCTTGTGAAGATTTTTGCTTCTGGGTATGGAGTTTTATTTTTTTGTTTTGTTTTGTTTTACCAAAGCTGTTATTTACTTTCATGTCTGAAACATACTATGAAGTGCATTGTGGAATATATTATGAAATGTGGCAATCCTGCCTATAAATGACAAAATGTAACAAAAGGAAAATGTGCAAAACATTTTCACATAAAGATGTTAAAGTACATTTTTTAACTTTGCAAAGCAGAACCCAAAACAAAACAGCAGTGAAAAATTGTTTTTCTTGCTGTATCATTGCATCAGATTAATTAAGACCAAAATATGAATACTTTGATTGGAAGGTGACAGCTGTCACTCCAGCATCTGCAACCTGCATATCTGAAAACAGTTTCCTGTGTTGTCTCTACTCTATCAACAGATACATGTCATGACGCATGTCACAAATTAATGACCGGTTTCTACAATGATCAAAAAGCAGGCATGCCTGGTACATGTATGTATGTGTACATATGAACACATAGAAAAGCATGTTCATCACTGGAGAACATTTTTCTAAGTTGTCCTTCTCAAATTCCAGTTAACAAGAGTTGGCTCATAAAACTTAACACATGAGAAATATTTATCCTTTTGTTGCATGCAACCTTTCTGCATTTTTTTAGGAGGGAAAATAACTTACAGATCAAAAAAAACAGATTTCAAAGATGTGTTCTCAAGACAGAGGACAAAAGTTGGAATAGCTCTACTGTTTAGTAAAATCTGTGTGCACTCAAAACTCGTATTGAGAAGCTGTCTTCTTGTTGTAAGGTAATGCAGATCAGCAATGAGGACATTCTATTTTTTCTTAAGAGCCAGGAAATGTTTCATTACTGAAATGAAAAAAAAAAAAAAAAAGTTATATTGGCTCATATAAATCCAGCATATATTTACATCATAAAGCAATGGCTTTAGCATATGCTTATGACTCCAAACAATGTTTAAGTAAGGTGCTAGTATTTTTCCTAGCCTTTTTTTTTTTAAAGCATGATCAAAACAGAGGTACCCTTTCTTTTTTCTTGCATTGAAATTTATGTCACCCATTATTAACAAAAATAGTAATCTGGGTCAGTCCTGTAGCTGTGCAATCCCACATACTCTGGATGAGGAACATCTGTATTCAGGCTCTTATGGGCCTTAAAAGCAGTCATAAATTTAGTCCCCAGAAAGTGAGGCAGGTTTCACAGACGACTCATCTGCCGTGGGAGGCCGGGTTCCCCATGGCCGCCCCGCTTCTCGGCCGGTCACCTTCAGCACTGTCCACCTGCTGGAAGCCATGTTTGATATCCGGGCCGGGGAGATGCCGCTTGGTGGCAAAATGGTGTCATCGGAGGGAGTGGAGGAATTTCTCTCTCTGTCATTATTAAGGGGGTTCCCCCTACGGCGAGGGGAATGAAAAGCACGATTTAATGTTCTCCGGAGAGTGGCGGCAGGGGCGGCGGGGGGGCGGGGGGGTAAAAAAGAAAAAAAGAAAAAAAGAAAGGCTGAAAGCTTCACTGTCGCTTCCCGAGTGGGCCATTGCAGTCCTTGTGGCGAGTGGGATGTCCCTCCGGAATTCACCGCAGGCCGGCCTGAAAAGAAAGGGATTAAGGCCCTTTAGAGGAGGGAAATGTAACAAAAGGAGCACTTTTATGATGTAGCAGCATAAAATAAGGGGCTCCATTGTGCAACTGATTGCTGAAGGTCTCTAAACTGAGCAGCCTGCGTTGTAGGCCCTGCTCCCCCCGGGGCGAGCCGCTCGTACTAAATGGTGTGCCTGCGCCGCAGCCAGAGCGCGGATCTCATTTAGGGGCAAATAAGAGATTATTGGTATGTTTCTACATTGTGTTTTTTTTGGTGTGTTTTTTTTTCCACACCTACCGAAAAGTGGCCTGTAGGGAGATTATACTCCAGTGAAAGTTGCTGCTAATTAAAACAAGTAATTAGTGTTCCTCCAGGCTTTGCGGTTTCACTCACTTTTGCCCGCCAGACAACATTAGTTTAAAAGCAATCCAATTTCTAGCAATAACAGACTGTAAAAAAGTCATTTAACAAGTATATAAGTGTAAGGTTACAGTTCAGGCTTTGATTTATCTCTTCTGGGCTATTTAGAGAGCCATAGCAAAGTTGGCGGGGTGGCGGGGTGGGGAGTTAAAATGTTTTTTTCTTCCTGTTTTTTTTTTTTTTTAAAGTTGTGTCACTGCATTTACAAAGACAAGAGAGAGCTTCAGGAGACAGCTTTCCAAGCCACATTAAGAAAATAGAATTGGATTTAGTGTGGTTTTCTGAGAGAACCCTCACTTAGCATTTTGTAAGCAGATCATTTCATTAAGTCCTTTTGTTTCCACTCCTGCTTTTGCTGCAATTTTATTTACTCTGTCTCTCTCTGAAATGAATAGAAGTTTAACATATTATTACTTCATGTTGGTACAGATAAAAGTGATTATATGTATGTGTTGTTGTTCTGCAAGAAACTTGAGATTAATATGAAGTTTCAAACATGATGATATATCAATTGACAAAAAATATATTGGAACATCACCCCTATCTTTGGTTGGTTTCCAAATTTCCCATCAGTCCAAAACAGCCAGCTGTTGCACATGTGACTCATAATATTAAATACTGATATGTATTGTAATATGCTTCCTCATAGGATATTTTGGTTTAAAATGGACACGGATAGAATTTCCTTATTTTTGTAAAAATCCATTGCATACATGGATAATGCATAAGCTGCAAGTCAGGGACAATAGGAGTATATGCAGGTGATTTCTTCCTATGAAAAGAAAGCACAGCTTTCTAATGTTCAACCAGTGGACACAGATTTTCTTTTCAGTTTGGCTTATCTGGTATTTCTGTTGATAAATGAACCAGAAAAAGGGAAATATGATTTTCGATAAGCTAGAAAAACATTTTACACTGATAAACAGAATAAGATTGCATAGCAGTCACACTGAAATGGCTGTAATTCAACACTAAAGTGTCATTTTAAATGGGATTTTTTTCCAGTCATGTACCAACAGACAAGTCTGTACAACTGAACTGCTTTTCTTGTAATGTTAATTTTAAATACACAAAGCATACAGTTTTTGATCACAGGCAGAAAAGGTGGAAATATCCATCAGATTCCTTTTTTCCCTTCTGCTAAAAGTTTAATAATTCAGTCTGAGAAGCAGTAGCCATCAAGATCTGTTTATGTAGATCCTGATAAAATACTTCATCACATTGAATAATAATGAATTTAAAGAACACTGCAGGTCTTGTAGAATGCTGGCATTTTCTTTTGCAGTTTAAACACTTTAGTACTTTTTGCTTTTTTTTTTTTTAATCTGGTGATTTCAGTTAATGTCTTCTTATAAGAATAGACATAGTGAACAATACCAGTTTAGTTTAAATTTCTTTCACTGACAAGGATACGAACAAATCTCCATTCCTGAAAAACAGTAATAATTGTTGTAACATCCCTGTCTCTCACCCCTGTACCTTCTTTTAGAAACTGATTTTTTACATTCCTTTTAGTAGTTTTCATGGATGTGTGTACAGACTGAGTATCTGTTTCTGGACATACTTTTGGGCCACCCCCAAATAGCATTCTGCTTAGTAAAAAGTTCCTTTTTAAAGTTTGTCAGCATTCTGTTATATTTATTTTTTATTAAATTTAAGATGCGTATATATACCTGCATGCATATGTATATATTTCCATGTATATATATATTTCACTTTCAATCACAGAAGCTGCATTTATTTTCAGTTCCAGCTCATATGGAGTACAGCAATAGCAGAACAGACCGTGGGGCACCAGAGGGCAGAATATGCTGTGACTTGTATGGACCTAGTAAACTCTTTATAGATTAGCACAAAGCCGTAAGGGACAGTATAACAGCTCTAATTTTATGTAGTAAGCCATATTTGCACAACAATTCCATTACAATACAAAAGGCAATCTTCAGAAGTAATTTAGGAATGGCAACTGTATTAATGCTGAGTCCAAGAAAAGGAGAACAATTTTCTCATGCAATCCAGTTTCAATGCCCAGATGTCTTCTGTAAATGATTTTAATGGTTATTTGATTCTAATTTAAACATAAATTGACCTTAAGATTCACCCACATCTTATCCCCATGTTTCTTGTGCAAAACTGTTTATTTCAAGTTACTGTTTTTCATTAATGTTGACTTCCGAATGGACTCCATACTTATGAATTTTTCTCCTTGTGACACTTCTTGCAGTCATTTTCAGTGTATTAGCAAAATCAAAGTGAAGAAAATCAGCAGCATAATGCACAAATCACAAAGTGAAATGACCAAAAGGAACTTTTAAGAACATCAGGACAGTAAATGATCCAAAGAATTCATTGAAATAATCTTCTATAAATTAATTGAAATATTAGCTTCTTTACACACATTTCTGAAGATATATCAAGTTAGCTACTCCACCCCCACCTCAGATTTAGAAGTCAGCAGTGTTCTTCATTTGCACTCTTTTTTGTATAATGTTCAGTACTGATGGGTATCAGCAATTGTGCACCTCATAGCTTAGTGAGCAATTCAAGAAAACAATATTCATCTGGCGTGATATTGTAGAAGCTAATGTGCCTGCTTACCGTATAAACGTACGTATGAACTTTCTACTGTTTTAGATTTCTTAATCAGCAAGTGAATGACCATGGTAGGGAGGATTACTTTACTTCTCAACTCTATTCCAGCATTATCAGAAGTATCTTAACAGCATTTCCACAAAATTCTGTAAAAGAAAATGAAGTAATTTGCTTGCTGCAAAGAACTGTCAGGGCCACCAAGCAAACCTGACTTTGAAAATAGTATCATTGTTATTCCTTTTCTCTTCTCATTGTAATTCATTCCTATTAGAACCTATTCTTGCCATTCTTCTCAAAGGTCCTTCATCCCACTCACAAAATGGCACAAAATTGTGTGTTCAGTGGGGCCAAGATTTCAACCCTGTACTCTTCATGGAACAGGAGCCAGACACACACACATGCAAAATGATGTTCATGCTTGGGGGACAATAATACAGATAAATAAGGGTTATCGGATAGTTTCAGTGCTAAACCATAGCAGAAGTTTTGGCAATGTGGTTTTGATTTTGTCAAGTTGTGTTAGGCAAAGTGTTACAAGTTGTTTGAGGTAGCTACTGGATGTAATGCTGACTGTCAAGAGTTATATTTTCCTAATCTTTTCCATGATTTTGAGTGTGTCTGTCATGCCAAGTCTTTGGTCATCAGTTTTTCTCTGTGGACAAGTGGAAAAAAATCACAAAGGGGGCAGTGGTAACACTGGTGGTATTGTATTATTCTGAAATTGCATGGAAGAAATAAGATACGAGCTAAGTGTTTTGACAAGATTTTCTCCAAAACCATAATGTACACCAGGGGATTTTGAACATCCACTTTGTCCCATCCTAGACCCGATTGTAAGGGACACTGGCAGCCACAGCTTGATGTTTGTGGAAGCTGCGAATCTAAACATCTCTGAAAAGAAAAGACTCAACCTTATGACTCAAGGCCAAGATACCAACTACAGACAGCTATTTCTGAAAATACGGAAACAAAACACATTTGAAAAGCTTGCAAAAACTGTAGTCTTAAAATCTTCAAGAGAATTAGTCTTAAGACCAGTAACAGCTTACAGTACTGATGGTCAGCTTGATCACCATCTGTTATCTTTAAGACTTTTGAGGAGTCTCCATCATCTTCTAAACTTTCAGTGAACAGGAAAAGGTTGTCTAGCCTTCAGGATGCTTAGCATCCTGAGAAAGGCTATAGTGGCTACAGTTTGGGGAAAGACTTCTGCCTCCTATGCTCCACTGTAAAACACATTATAGGGGATATCCTGTCTATGACAGGGTCTAATACTGGAATAAAACTTTGTGGAAAAACTTTAAATATGCAGAAGACATGTGAAGATAACAGTCAACAGATAGTGTTCTTTTATCCTTCTGCCCTGTGCAATATTTTTGACGCTAACAGCCGGTCTCTTCCTTGATAAGATGGTAAGTAGTTTGGTGATAAGGTGGTAACATATTTGAGTGTCATTGTAAAACATTGTTAATTTTGAGGCATCATTAGAATCTCTTCAGTTTGTCTCACGCTGGGTGAAGCCAAGTCAGTATCAACGTTAGTGATATGCGAATATTGTCATCTAATAACAGCCTTTGAGATAAATTCATAAAAAAACTTGCAGAGACTTAGGTAAACATCATAGCTCCCTTTCATGTATTCACTGTTTATCATTCACAACAAAATCTATATATATATGTATTTCAGGATCTTTATTACAGGTCTTGAAGATCTCCACATTTCCTATATTGATCTTTGGCTGTAGGGATATAGGGATGCGGCTTCCCTTTTTTCATCATAAATGCAGCTGCTTAAGAAAGATTAAATAGTACTATTACTTCTTAGGAGGCTGAAGTATTCTGATAAACCCAGGATGTTAAAAACATACAAAGAATTAGTTTTGTTGGTAACTTCATTACCAAAAGTTTGAAGAATATGGGTCCCTCTGGACAAAAAATTTCTTGTGCATTTGTACTCTGTTCACATTAATCACTCTATACAACAGGGAGGAAAAAAAAAGAAAAGAATCACTGCATTCAATACTGCTTGTTTTGTTTTCTCTCAGATTTTGACAAATATCAGTGGATCTGAATCCGGGAAGAAGATGCTGTACTCACATATTCTATGATGTCTCCCGCAACTACCTACAAGTCCTGTAGTTGGAATATGTTGTGAGAGCTTCTCTGCATAGTCCAAACTTTAGCTGGCCTCTTCATAGCAGATGTAATACAGAGAAGCACTTAGAGAGTCAAAATTTTCTTCTAACACACAAGCCAGTCCTGTATCATAAAAGCTATCAAATCGACTTAATGATACCTTAACTCTCACGCATAAAGGAGTTGTACATACATTCATCAGTTGCTTTGAGAATCAGGAGCCATAAGATTTAAGTTCCAAAATGATCTGTTTCAATGATGTAAAACATTACTTTTGGATGCCTTCAGTATATTCAGTAAAGACACATTCAAACTTAATGTTAAGGCACTGCTATGTTATTTGGTCAATTAAAAGTCATGACTCCTTATTAGTGGATATTCCATAGCCGACATGAAACATGATTATCAGTGCATTTTTCAAAATATCCAGTAAAGCTACTGTCACCTCACTGTCACCTTGCAGAGCAGTCTAAAGTACAGCATGGATGCAGACAGTGATCTTCTGTTTTCAACTCAGAGGTGGTTCATCTTGAGAAAGGTTAAAACCCATCTAAAAAAATGATGCAAAAAAACTTTCATTTCTGCTGTCTGTGCTACTGAACAGGACTCAGTGGCTATCAGTCCAGCATTTTTAACAGGCACAAAATATGCTTTTTAAATTTTAAATTTCTGTTACTGGACCCAGTAACAGAAAGTTAACAGAGGAAATTCCATTAGACATTTTATATCCATTCATGGAACAAAATCATTTCTCAAAATTGTCTCCAGATTACAGTATACTTGCGTTAGGAACATATGCACTTGGGACATTGACTTAGCATTTTTTTGATAGTGCTCTGTGCATTTAAGAACACAACCAGAGCTAATGTGGGAGATGTGTGGGTTTTCAAATGGTGTGTATCTGCTACTACTTTCACAAGAAAACGACTGCATAAGGAATTATACATCTTGAGCAGTGCTAAATCTTACATTTGCTTTGCCAGTCCAATTCTCTGACTTGAAAATAATAGGCCTTAACAGTATATAGACCACTAACAGCGATGATAGATCATAAGTTTTAGAAAACTGAAAAAATTAAAATTTCTTAGTAGACGGTGTCAGAATAGGTCAGTCACAACCAGAGGTTATACTGTCTTGGTACCATTCTCTTCAATTCACCAGCTAAATACAAACATAGAGGAGTGCAGGTAGAGGATTCACCAGCCCACTTCCTTTCCATCCTCTTTCCCTGTTTTTCAGGTATCTTGCAAAGCTGAAAAAAGCTGTTTTCCCTTTCAATGGTGCAAAAAGAAAGCAGGCAAGTTCCTTGAAAACTGTCCCTTATACACTAACCATAACAAGCACAACTTGAATCTGATATTAAATGACTGAAGCCTGGGGAATTACTTCTGTTGTGTTTTTGTACGGTATAGAAAATGCAATAGCTCTATACAGTTTAATTTTTCCAACTAATACTATATATTTCAAGATAGAGAATGAGGGTCTTTTAAAGGCAGGTCTGATATCAGAAATTGGATAATGGAGGAGGGACAATTTATAGAAGCTAGTAACATAAATATCTCTGTGTTTGTCCTTTAAAGTATTTGACAGTCTCTCTGTGTTAAATGGAAGGTAAACATGTTGTTAAGGAAATCCAAATGGGTGCTTTGTGATTCTTCAATACATAACAGGCAATGTCAGGCAAGAGGAACTGATTGATTGATTTGTACTAGGAAAAGGAGTCTTGATTGATTCTCCAAAGAATCATGTCAATAAGATCCACCAGAAAAAAAAAAAAGAGTGAATTTCCAGAGAAAGAACTGTTAGAATGCTAGCATTGTTTGCAGCTGAGAATGTTCATGTTAATGAAAATTGGATAGCTTTGGTGCTTATGTGTATCGGCTTGATCAGCATTTACTTGCTAACAAAATTAAAGAAGAAGAAAAATATATAAGACAGTGTTGTTGCTGCTCATTATATCTAAGGATCAAAACACACACCCTGAAAAAACACCAGCTAGTAACTGTATACAAGCATGTGTGCATACACATATATGCCCTATCAAAAACGTCCGTCAATCAATTTGCTCAATAGCCAGTGCTACTGTAAGTGCATTAGTCCAGTGCTCTGCTTTCCATGTTGACTTTGTAGTGATGGCAGTGTCAGGTTCAAGGTCTCTGGCCTGCTGCTGAGATCCCTCCAAGGGTTTGATCCTTGCTGTCCCCGAGATCGGCTTTTCTTCCATGACCTTTCATGGCAGCAGCTCTACGCAATTGTTGACTAACAGGAGGGATGCTTGAGAGCTGAGTAAAAAAGTTATCCACTTTACAGGCTCAGCCTCAATTATGGAATGAACTCCCACAAGTGACGAGAAAGGACACAAAGCTGACCACAGAATTAAACACATAAGTAGTCTCTCCAGAAATAATTCCTTCCCATACATATATAACAAACATGCACATGCAAAAACTCTCTCACCACATTAAATAAACAAACAAAATGCCTATCAGCAAATCAAAAAATTTCCCTTACAATCTCTGAGGAAAGAAATTAAGCAATTGCTTTTGTTATGCTGTCTTAAACTTAAAAAATGTAGAAGACAGCTGGATATATAGTAATAAAGTAATATCCTGAAATATATTTTAAATAGGTAGGAAGAGAGTTCATCAGCATTCTGTCCCATCACTCTCATAAACAAGCCAGAAATAGTTTTGATTTAATTGAAGTTACAACAGGATGTTTTATTCTTGAGTTTACTGCGATATAATGCAGTTATATAAGCTACACTTGAGAAATTAGTGAAGAAGGAAATTTTTTCTGGGTACAATATGAACTTGTATATAAGCTTCAGATACAGAAGATTTAATGTTATTATAGTCCTATAAGGGTTATAGGTAGATATCTGTATTATATGATCACAACAGGTGTTAAGGGAGAAAAGAATTTAAGAGAACTGAATCTTATTCAAATATTTAGCAAGTTTTACTAGTTGAAAGAGGAGAGCATGCCCAATTATATATAATTTCTTTGCGTGGTGATTTGATATGTGAAGTTCAAACTTCTTCCAAATACATGCTTATGCTATCAACTACTCTTTGGGAAAGTTGGGCAACAATAGAGGCATCACAGAACACAGTTTTAATTCATCTCAGGGTCCTCTATATAGTTTCAAATGATGCGCAAATATCTTCTGCAGGAGATAGGATATCCTTCAAATGCAGTAAATTGCATAGTGAAGAACAGTTCTCCTAAGCTATCTCATGTAGGATTTACTATTGTAATCTTAATATTAACTTCGGTGGTTTGGTTTGCTTTGTTTTTGATTCAGAAGTATGTTAAGTCTCCGGTTTGACCATATTTAGGACATAATGTCTTGTAGCAGTGAGTGTCATTGATCAATAAGATATAACATATTTTTATGAAGAACCCCTTATTAGTTCTCTTTTCTTCTTTAGTTTTTTGGAAGCATTTTCATTGTCCAGAAGAGTGACAAAGAACATTCCTTTCTCTCTTTCTTTTTCTTTCTTTCTTTCTTTCTCTTTGTTTTTCTTTTTCTTTCTTTCTTTCTTTCTTTCTTTCTTTCTTTCTTTCTTTCTTTCTTTATTTCTTTCTTTCTTTCCTTTCTTTCTTTCTTTCTTTTCTTTCTTTCTTTCTTTCTTTCTTTCTTTCTTTCTTTCTTTCTTTTCTCTTTCTTTCTTTCTTTCTTTCTCTTTCTTTCTTTCTTTCTCTTTCTTTCTTTCTTTCTGTTTTTCTTTCTCTTTCCTTCTTTCTTTCTTTGCTTTCTCTCTTTCTTTCTCTCTATCTTTCTCTCTCTTTCTTTATTTTTAGACATTCTCTTACTCATTTTATTTCTATTCTACCAGTTGATACCATAATTTTTAATTTGTATTTTGAAGGTTATGATATCTTTTAGTCTTAAATATCTGTACTATCTTTATGTCTCTTTATTTGGATTTCTACTGCTGAAGGAATCAGAATTCAAGACCAAAATGCTTCAGTAAAATTCTGTGTCCATTCCTCGGTGCTGACTCTTCCATATGGGGAAGATTGGGTGGTGCATAGCGTGGTCGTGTCTTCATTTCCTCTCTTTCTGACTATATCTTCCTGAAAGTCTTCTCTGCACACTACTCCTCTGCGGCCAGTTTCTTTCCAGAGGAACCATTAAGAAACTGATTAAGATTCTGTGTTACAGTTTGAGCTCTATTTTCTCTTTGATTCAGAGTCGGACTTCTTGTCTGACTTGTTTCCTTACTTTGCAAGTTGGAGCAGTCCTATTGCAACATAGCTAACCATATTCCCAGTCAACGTGAAACAAGGCAATCTTCTCCTTAGCCTCACCAACATATTCTCCCAGATGTTCACTGGAGAACAGCAGGACAAGATGGGTACTGCTATTTTAGTGCCTAGGAAATGAAGCACATGTTATTTAGATACTTGCTTTTACGTGCAACTCAGAGTGATCTACGCATAAGGAAGACATCAGTCTTCTCTTTAAGGATGATTTAATGCCCTCATTAGTCAATGTCCATTATATTTCAGCACTCTGTCCAACAGTGCCCTGTACCCAGAATAAACGACATTGAAGATGATGATTCATAGTCTTGTATTTAGCTGTCACTTTCTTCCAAAATAATCAATCCATGACCTACCTTTGCACTTGTATAGCTTATTTCTATAGTACTTCAGAAGTTTCACTTTTGTAAAAAGATTACACTAAGCTGAATTTCAATAGTTCTGTCTACTTCAGCTAGAAATTTCCCACCACACATACTTGCAACTCACTGCTCTAGCCAGTCTAAATATGTTCTCATTACAGAGCTCTGCTACAGCACTAGCAGAATAAACAGCTTTCAGAAACTTGCAAAATTCCTGGTAATATTCCTTTCTACAATACTTCTTTAAGTACAAGAATTTTGCTAACTACTTATGTATACCTCACAGAAGCATGCAGAGGGCGGAACTGTCCACTGCAGTAAGGAGTTAAAGTTTTCAATGTGATTTGGAATGAAAAACTCAAATATTGAAATTGTTCGTGAAAGAATATACTGAGGAAAAAATAATACTAGATCCATTAAAATGTCTAGTTTTCTTCAGGTATGTTTTACATTTTGACTTCAATTTTTAAATGCTGCAATATCTAACATTAAGAAAAAAAAAAAAAGAAATGTTGAAAAGGCAAAAGTGGCCATGTAGAAGTTATCAAACAGTGTATGATTTCGTTTTTTCTTCTGAAGCAAAATTTTGGCAGAATCAGTATAATTTTTCAGAGTATTTCTGCTGCAAGAGAATCATTAGAATAGCAGAAATTTTTCCACCATAATTTTGCTTGGAGATCATTTGACAGATATTTTCATATCTAAAACAAAGCCAGCAATTTTTAGCATGACATCTGTCAAACTTCTTTTTATTTTTTATATATTTTTTTAAATTTCTATGCAGACAAGCAGTGGCTACTACATAAAGTATATCTTAAACGAATCACATGTAGATATCATTTATGAAAAATTATCCAGACTTAGATTTTCTGCTGCAGATCAGCATCTGTGCTTTGAATTTTTAATGATATTGTATGAAGATTTCTTTATATATATATATATATGGAGTTTGCAGGGCTGCTTTTATGTTTATCAGTTCAACTCAAGCAGTATGCCTTTAAAAACAAAATCAATTCAGATTTGCAGATGACATGCTGATGTACCCTCATCTGAAGTGCTGGGGTTTATTTTCTCCATGTTTCCACAGTACAATAAATTCTAGATTGTGTCTAGCTGAGGGTCCAAGGCTATGTTTAACAAAGAGATTGAACTTTTAACCTTTCAGTCTCCCAGATTTTGATTATTACAACTAACTGATTTTCATTTAGATTTTGTTTCATTAAAGTAAATCCAAATCATTGATGAGCATCCATATATATGAATATACTGACCCTCAATCAATAAAGGATGTCTTTTGCAGGTCACTAGCAAGACTTAGAAAGGAAAGAGATGTGTGAGAAACCCTTACCCCAATTTGATTAGTAATCAGCACTTAAATGAAGAATTCTTGCACCTTTGTTTCAGTTATTAACTTTCCCACCTATGTACGAATTGATGCCTTCCCAGGGCTAATGCTATACTATTGTTTGCCTTCTAAAGTCTGATTGTTTCATATACTCTGCATGCCACTGGATAATTTTTGTAAGATCAGGTATTGTTTCATAATAATTTCAAATATGAATCTTCGCAGTTATTTTCTGCTTGTTCTTACAAAGTTAGCAGAAGGAATTCATATAAAAACAGATTTCAAGAGCTCTATTTCCCTTTTAATCTTCTTGCCACTGCCATTGTACTCTTAAGCTATAAATGAACAGGAACCGTCTCTATGAGAAGTTATAAAGTGACATGTCTCTTCCCTTCTTCTTGGAGGAATAATGTGATGAGCAGTGAACACTAGAGGGGGAGCTTAACCGTTCAGGAGAGTTAAATCTCCAGACCCTCTGGGAGAGGATCAGAGTGATACGATAGCTGCTGACTTAAACAAGCAAAGTTAAGGCATGGACAGCCATGGTTCAGAAGTCAAGAGGTCAAGAATAGTAGAGAGCCAATTTATTGTCATTTTCCAAAAAGGCAGCAAATCATAAGTGGAACTGAGAAGTTTAGGGCTGTGCTCCTATCACGATGTGGTATATTTTAAAAACCTCTCTAGAGGCAGTTTAACATGAAGAGTAGGATTACAGGGATTTTTTTTCCCAAGGACTGTCTGTCGTTTAAATGTCTGAGGAATGATGGAATGAATTATCATAAAATTTTGACAAATTTGATGGCTCAACCAAAGGGGGAAAACAGACATTCCACTTATTGGGTTCTAATAAGACATGACATTTAAAATGAGTTTACATGGCAGTTAGACCTTTGCTTGCTTGCTTGCTCTTTCTTTTTCTTTCTCTTTCTTTCTTTCTTTCTTTCTCTTTCTTTCTTTCTTTCTTTCTTTCTTTCTTTCTTTCTTTCTTTCTTTCTTTCTTTCTTTCTTTCTTTCTTTCTTTCTTTTTCTTTCTTTCTTTTTTTCCCCTTCTTTCTTTGATTTAGAAACATTTGTGTTTAGAGAGCAGTTATTTATAACTGATGCTTGTCTAAGATAAGAAAACATGCTCCTTTTCATCCTCTGCTGCCTGTGTTTTAATGACTTGGTGCTCATTTCACATATTGTACTTTCATATAATGTAATTTTGAGTCTTGATGGTTCTAATAGGACTTCTGTACATCCTTTACTACAATAATGAAATATGAAATTAGTTTAGTTTTACTAACTTTGTCGTAACTGAATCACAAAGAGTGCTTTTCATATTAAAAGATTTCACTTTTTAATTTCTGTTTATTGAAAAGAAAACTTTTGTTGTTTTTGTTGTTAATATTGTATCTGTTTTCTAAAGGAAATTATGCCAAATCCAAACTGTCCATTTTCTGCTTACACACATTCATAGGTATTTTGATGCCCACTTCTAATTTGGGTAGCGTAGCATTTGTTCATTTCTCATGAAGTGGCCTAGAAAGCTTGCCAGGTAAGTTTAGCTCTTCCTTTTTTTTTTTTAACACCTTATACCACTGAGTGCGTTCAAAATAGCGTAGATGTTCACAGGAATTTTCTGAGTGCAAAACATCCAGGGAAGACTCCAAAATACTCTTACATTTTTTAAAACTAATGTTTCTGCCAGGTCCCAAGACACTGATGAAAGGTAGAGAGTATGGCAGCTGCTTGGCCAGGGGGTGCCTGGTCCATAACCTAAGCCAGCTTGGCCAAGTCTCCACTCCTGGCACGGTCTCTTGGTCAGTGAAACTAGCCATTCATTGCTAGGAATATGTTCAAGCCACAAATGTGGAGCCAAAATACAGCTGAATTAAGGAAAACAAAACATAACAACAAATCATATTTTGTTTCTTTTCCAGATTATTCATTTCTCTGGGTGGGATGTTAATTTTTTCTTCAGTTACTAGATAAAGTAATGCTCCTGTTATAGCTGCAAGGTACCAGATAAGTAGAAATTAGGTAAGCATATGTTTGTATCTAGTTACCTAACACAGGTGAAAATTTTCAAGAGCTTCTGCAAATGATTTTCCCACTGTCTGCTTGTTCTGCGTAAGAGGTAGATACTTTTATTATTTTAGTGTTTTCCCCCTGAAGGCTTTTCCTCATGTTGACTCTACTCACAGCTTTCCCTGGAGCGCCAGCACAGATATACAGAAAATATTACTATGCTGCTTTATTTAAATAAATATGTTTAAATTATAAAACCACTTATTTATGACAGCTTTTTATGTCATGTGCTGTATAGACCTTTACATACATGATGAAAACTTGTAGCCATTGATTTCATTTAAATATATTAATACTAATCTTTATTGTTTTATTATACATATAATAAACTATATTGTTTTATTATAGTACCTTGTAAAAAAAAAAAAGGAAGATCATTCTTTAGTATAGAAGCAAACAATGAATTCATGAGCTTAGAGATACAGTAGTTCAATAACACTTTCTAAAATTTTCTCTCTTGAACTTTCTGAACAGGATGTTCCTGCCCTCAAAGAGAAAGAATGCCACAAGTTTAATTTGATCTTATCGCATTGTTATATCTAAGAAGTAGAATGTCTCATTTTGATTTACATATGTGCTTTGATGGTGTGGAAGAGAGTTTTGGGTACACTAATATCTTGTGTTGTACAGGCAGGCATTGCTGCAGTAACACTATGGGTCTCAATAAGTTGCTTCATTTTAGAAAGTGCTGAGTGATTTGGTTCAAAAAGGAAGCAGGTCCACTGATTACACACCACACGGACCACGGCCAGCTTATAAGGGTACATTTTCTTCTGTTTTGTCACAGTATCCTCACTGATTTTCAATAAAGCTTCACCACTGAAATTAGTAGGAGAATTTGACCCTGTATTTTCAAGCACAGTAATTTCTCTTTAGACAAGACCTTTTTATTACTCTCCTATCCTTTATTATCTCACCCAGGCTTGTATTGCTTCTCTGTGATGCTTGAAGAAAGACCATGTATAGCAGTAAACAGAGTTCAGGAAGAGGGAGAAGACAAATAGGAGTTTAGTAACTGTGGAATAAGAGCTATTTTTTTAATCAATATCCATCCATGCTTCACCAGATTTCACCTTTTCTTCTCTCTGATCTGTTGTTTTTCTTCATTAATTTATGCAGCTCAAGTAACCAACGATGGTCTTTTCAAAGGAGCAGAGCCAGACTCACTTCCCGCCAACCAGTTGTTTTTGGTAATAATGTTTGGCATAAGATTTTTTTTTTCTTTCTTTCTTTTTTAATGTAACATTGAACATTTAAGCAAATAATCTGTGAAAGCAGCAAGTGCAAGTGACATTAGAAAACTGACATTAAAGAAGGTAAATCAGATAACCAACACTTTGTAAAGGTACAAGATGCTGGGTTTTGTAAATTGCTGGTTTTTTATGACAACTCTGTGTGAACTCAGGCTCTAACAAGAGCATGTTTTGGATGGGATCTGGCTAGCAAAGCAATATAAACTGGAAATTCACCAAAAAATCAGGCAAGCCCTAAGGTAATCAGAAAAGGAGGAGGAGTGGGGAGATGACTGTCTCCAAAGGAAAAGAAAACATTAAACAAGTATTAACTATCTAAACAAAAAGACTATCATAATTCTCTTTCTTCGTGTTTAATATAGTGCTGAATTACTGATACACTATCTGATATTTTCTGAAAAGCTTTGGTTTCTTAGGCAAATAAGCTGAAGTATGGCATTATGTTTGTGATGTAGCAGAAGTAACCACTAGTTACTCTGCCTAGGGCAGAACTATGCTGTTGCCTGTGCTCAGCACTGCTTGTTCTTGACGCAAGAAGGGAAGTACAGGAAGGACTTCACTGCTCTTGGTGCTTTCTAAGCAAATGCTAGTGGGTTGCTTTCTGTGAGGACATGGCTAGTGTAGGACATCTCTTTAATATAAAGGTCCATGTAAATGGGCTGATTACAGAGTTTGCCAAGTATTAAAAGAAAGAAAAAAAAAAAAAAAAAAAAAGGAAAAAAAAAAAAAAAGTGTTCCTTTATTCCTAGAAGTAACATACGAACACGATGGAGGACTCACAGAGAAGCATAGACTGGATCTCAGTGTGTGCAGACTCTCTGGTTGAAAGCAGGTCTGTCCTCAGGATACAGCTGGTTTGGAACACAGTCAGCACCTTGAACTTCTCCTGTCTCTAGGCTGAAACCTCAGAAATGCTTTTCACTAAAGACCCACCCACACTGTGGTTGGATGGTTGAACTGTCTTGTTTTAGGGAATTTCTGCACCTCAGCTGGAGATTGCTACTCCTCTGCCCAAATTCAGAGTTTGCCCCTAGGAAATACAATGAGCAACTTGAACACTGCAGAGATGTTAAAATGGGGCTGCCATACCTGTCAAAGCTCAGGTTAATGCGGACACCAAATTATGCCCTGGACGACAGCATTTCCCTTCTTCAATGTTGTGACCCATGAGATAGCAAAGATTTAAGGATGATGCTTTCATATTGAGCTGTAAAGTATGGAGGGGAAAAAAAAAAAAAACAGCAAGGTGTTTCTAGGAATAAGGCAATTAGAGGGAGGGTTAGTTGTCTTCAATAGATAAACACAGTAATTGAAATAAGGGATATTATCTAGAGAGAAAGAATTAAAACAGAAAATGTGAAAGAACTCATTGTCTATTAATACCCACAGAATGATTCATAACAGGTTGCTGCTTTCAGCTCTGAGTAAGTGATTAGCAGTTAGATCTACTCAGTGCAAGGTTTTTGTTTTTGTTTTT
>VXAL01013352.1:55810-73642 GCA_013399475.1 Chauna torquata | reverse complement strand
GCCCTGGCCCCGGCCTGCCAAGCTCGCCCCGTTGCGAGGGGCAAGTCACTGTCCCCGGGAGCGGGCGGCGGCGGGGAACCTCGCTGGGGAGGGCTGCAGTCTGTCAAGGCATGCAGGAGAGAAGCCTTGGAACGTATCCAGAGCGAAAATCTTAGTGTCTTAGCAGCTGAAGGATGCGTAATGCTCGCCTTAGGCTGCGAAGCATCTGGCACGCAACTGGGGAGTGTGTCAGGGCACGACTGGCACCGTGGCACTCCAGGGACCGGGTGGAAAACCTTAGGATTACAGCTGTAACTTGGCCGCTTTCTGAGTTACTGCCTTAGGTTTCAAACCTCACAACCCATCTGAAATGTAGCAGTGTCCCAGCATGATACACTTAGCACATCTGATTGTTTAATTACTATCCTCCCTTCCACACATGTAGGATCACAGTTTCACCTGCTCATGTGGCACCCACATGTGCTGTCCTGAACATCAGCGTGTGAACGGCTTGGGATCACTGCCAGTCTGGTATCTTCTTCTCCTGCCTTCATTCGTGCTCTTTGTACAAACTGTGGCTTCTGCTTGCTGCTCTGCATACGTAAATAGAAATGCAGTAACAAAATAATCGTGCAACTTGTGTAATACTTAGCTGAATCTTTATTAACTGAATTGAAAGTGAAAAGCACATTCTAAATAAAAACAAGATAGAAAGATTCCTTGTGCAATAGTTAAATAATTACAAGGAAAGTAAATACAGTTTTTGAAATCTGTTTTTAAAGCTTCCCATCATGTAAAGCCACATGGACTTTAATTAAATGCTATCATTATGGCTGTTGAATGAATTTATGTTAAGTATTGCTCAATAAACACAACAGAATAGGTGTTCACTCAGAACTATGTCAGAAAATACATTTTCTTTTTGAAAAATACCCACTCTAAGTGTTTTTCACTGTCATTATGTAAAAAATACACCCCACTTCCTCATACCGTAGTGGTTTTAAAAATTATTGGGTGTTTAACTGCATTTTCAGTGTACCAAAAGCTAATCTGAAGAGGCTTGAAGAAAGATGCAGAGGCGGCAAGATGTAGGCAGAAAAAAGGTTTGAGAAAAGCTGTCAATAAACTTATGTTCAGCAAATGAGTGCAGGTGAGAAGGAAATGAAAATTCCTAGTGGGAAACATAGGCAGACTTCCAGGAACCAGGTACATGCAGTGTGTATTAATTAGATTAATTTGCTCTTGGTCATAACCTAAGTACGCTGAACAATACAGAGAGAGGAATCGGGGATATGCTTTTTGTTCCTGTTAAGGTTCATTTCCATTGTTTGGGGACTTTATGAAGTGTTTTTGTAGCAGAGGCTGGTTTCCTCCACCAGCCTTGTCCTCTGGCAGTCTGGCAGTGTGGCAAAGCACAGACAGAAGCATTGCTTGCTTTCTGGTAAGCAAGGTGGGTTTGGCCTTTGTGTTTGATGCTGTGGTTCTGGTTCATGTTATCATTCAGAGATTCAAGGTAAGGGGCCAGAGGGCAATTTAGCCTCTTTCCTAGCAGATGTTAACAGAGTTTGCAATGAGTGCTCAAGACTCCACCTGAGCAGAGGTAGAGTGATTTGGTAAAGTGAGAGCTGTCTTGGGAGTTTGCGTCCTTTGCTGTCTATGCTGTTGCTCTCCTGTTCAACGCCTGTTTCTTCAGATGTAAAATGGGCATGTTAATAAAGCACTAAATAATGTGGTTTGCTTTCTCAAGAGAAAATCTGATGTATAATAACTGGGCATTATCTAGTTTTGTCTGGAATGTTTTTAGAAGAGTGGGCAGGTTTCCTGTGCTCCCATTGTCTCCTCCCTCATCCTTGCAATACTGTGAGGATGGTGCTTGTGTGTTATTTGTAATTTCTTCTTGGTTGTTTCAATCAGTTTAGGATAACTGAATATCCATGTGCTTTCAGGCCAATTTTGAACACTTCTCTTAAAGTGGTTAAACTTATACGTGCAGTGACATCCCTGTCGTGGCAGAGGAAGCTGTTTACATTAACATTCAGTATATTCATGTCAAATATATTAACATATTCAACATTTTCAAGGGATAGCATGGCAAGAACATCACAAACATCCAGCCACTATCTAATTGTGCTGACTAGTTATTTCTCGTCTGATAATAAGCAGTGAATTGGTTAACAGTGTTGGTGCTTAAATGTGCATGTTTATGCTTCAAGGCTGACACTCCAGTAAGATGAATGGGGGAAGTTAACTTTGCTTGATGCTATTGTTTTAGCTGGTAAGGATGAGGACTCAACAAGATGAAAGTATGTTGGTTTACATTGTCAAGGCTATCTTCACAACCAGAAGCTAGAAACTTCCTTTATTATGAGAAAACAAACACATAAATTCTGGGAAATAGAATAAAACCCTCCATTAATCTGCATGAAAGCCTTAAATCATTCAGATTCATAGATTTGTTACCTATGGTGATTTTTTTCTTCTGCATTTGGACTGTTTGTCATGATCAGGCAGCATCATTGCTTGCATCCATTGATGGTCTAAGAATTAACAAATAAAAATAGACACAGTGGGCCTCTATTTTCTTTGAAATGTGGCTTTTGGGAAATGGCAAAGAAGCAGGAAAAAAATGTTAATAGAATGCTACCCTGTTCTATTGAAATCCATTCAGAAAAAGAAATGAGGTTCTTGGCTCCCTTTGTCTTGTTGAACAATATAGGATATCTCATTTGATCTAATTTTACATCAGCTTCCCAACTGAGAAACAAGAATGAATGAGTTATGTATGCTAAACATGTTGAGAAATGCAGATGAAAAATTATTATGTAATCCCTAAACACCAAATTCTGTGACCTTTATTCATATTGAAATAATGAGGAGTATTTACAGAATAACTTACCGTTCAGCATCACTAAGGATGACAGAATCCAGGCTGGTTTTGTCTTGGCCCAAAGAACACTCCTGAACTGCTGCTTTTGCTAGGTTTTACAGTTCCATTTTCATAGGATTAAAGGGACCTAAAAATGAATGATATTGTAGGATAGTGAATGATGCTGTAAGTGTGAAGATATCCACACTCCAACTTAATCATTGAATATATCTTGGTATACCAGTATCTCATCTGTAATATTACTGCTGGGATTTTCAGAAAAATAGCATGTAATGTCAGCTCTGTACTTAAACTGTAACCAACAAACCCTGGGGAGCTATCAAGTTATCAGTCTTTAGTACTGAAAACATAACACCAGTTTAAGTATAGCTACTCAAAATGGGTCAAGTTACAGCTGGGTTATGTTTTAGTGAACTAAAATTAATAGGGTATTTTCAGCCAAACAGGCAAATTCATAGATGTAGATATTTTTAACCAAGTTCCTGATTATGTAGGCTCATTTTAACACTGTGAAAATTGGTTGGGTTTACACACATGCAAAAACACCTGTGAACTCTGAAGTTCCAAATTTTTTGTTGCACAGAACCTCAAGCTAGAACTGAAATGCTAGCACTTCAGCATTCAAAATCTGGATCAGATGCTAAGGTTTAAGATGTTTGGATATGGACTTTGAACTTTGTGTACTTTAGAAGTAGATGTTACATACTCTGATCTAAGACTAAATCAGCCCTGTCAAAACTAACATGCTTGTGTGTCAGATATATGTTCTTTATTTCTAATGGGAAAAAAAAAAAAAATAGAAATCTTGGCATAAGAGCTAAATCTCAGCAAGTCAGTTTTGAAGCTGTGGTAGCAGAAGCATCTTTGGTGGCCTGAGTAAAACAGTTAATGCTTGTCCTATGTACACTTTAATTAAATGTGTAAAGATAAATTTGCATGTCAGATCTACTAACATAGACTGAGAATTTGAAGGCTGATGGTAGCCAGTGTTTCACATTTGCATTCACCATTTTTCTGTGATTCTGTAAAGATTATGTCTCTCTATTTTCTCTCCAGTTCCACTGGTGAATCTCCAAGAGACAGTGTGGGTTTGGCCTCAATTGATTAGATCTTCTTTTATTCAAAGCACATAAATTATTTCTGGGCCATTAATTGGTAAAAGGGAGAATCTAATGCCAGTTTACTTTTTTATTTTTGGAAGGAATCATGCTCTTCAGCCTGTTTAGCAAGGTTGTCACATGTCTAGCTATATGAACTTTTTAACATGATTCAGTCAAATTTAAGATCCAGGCAACAAGGTCTAAGCTTGCTTTTTGTGACAATCTCTGAAAAGTCAAAGAATCCACAGATTAATAAATGAATTGTGGTGTTACTAATACAACCTTTAAAAAGTCTGTAGAATACATTAATCACGTTTTTCATAAAGTTTTGAACTCTTCATACATAAGGAAAGGAAATAAAAAATCCTCAGTATTACTGGCTTTACACATGTGTATGCAATATTAATTTTGAAATTCAGAAGTTTAGAACTTCAGAAGTTGAATAGAAACATAACTGAACTTTCCAAATTGTACTTTCCAAGATGCAAGTAATGAAAAGACCACTATACCCAGTTTTAGGCTGTTTCTGCACTTAGTCTTGTGATGGATACAGATCCATTTGGTAGGTTTTTTTTAGTCAGAGATACTTACATACTTTTCTCAGCATATTTTCCTGGTCATCTCATAATTTTGTGCATATGTTCATAATATCTCTCTATATTAGAGAACAGTTCTTTCCATTTAACCGGTGGGAAACTGAGGCATAGAGAGACAGAGTGACTTTTTTCAGATCAGAGAGGACATCAGTCAGAGTAGGCTAAATGATCTTGCACTTAGGATTAACTTCTAAATTATTATCTATCTTTCTTTAGGACAAATCAGTGCAAGCTGATGAATTAAACTGCTGAATGCTTAGGAAACAAAATATTAATAATTTAATTTGGTGAGTAAAAACAAATCAAACAAACAAAAAGACAAACCCAGGGTGTTTCTACAGTTATCCTTATTTTGATGTGTGCTTTGGGGAAAGGAAGAGGGAAATTGTTATTTTTTTTCCGTCAGAAATACGTGTAGTTTGCCAATATCTGCCTTAGCAGATTATTTTACTAGTAATGAATATATTGGACCTTTTAGAAAACTGGTCTCACAAGACTGAGAAAAACTGTGAGCAAAACTATGTGGCAGGAAACATTTAAACAGGAAAATATGAAATACAATTCAGATTTGATAAATTCAGTGTCAAAAGACACTCTACTTTGCAATACTTAAAAGATATCTCCAGCCTAAAAATATGCTATTGATTGAGAAGAAAAATGAAGGCAGGGGTAAAAAATCACAAATGTGAAAACAAGAGTAATAACAGTGAGTTTAAAACCGACTCTAGGGAAATATGAACGATTGATACAGGAAGCTGAAAGTATCTTTGAAAAACTCTGTAGAGGATTGAGGAAAATAAGAAACAATACTTTAAGTATGTAAAGTGAGATCCCAGTAATGGTGTGAATCCAGTACTCAGCAAGGATAGTAAAAACATTGATCATGACGTGCAAAAGGCAGATGTACTCATACACATCTGTTTTTCTAGAATAAGACAGGAAGATCTATTTCTATCTTGAAGCTAGTGATAAGTATTTTCTATCCCATCAGTAGCTAGAAGCAGTGCTAAACAAATAGTTTTTTTTTTTTTTTAGATTGGAATTATCGGATAATAGCCCTGATGCAACCTCAGGTGGTTTATTTCAGTGTACTAATCATTTTTTAATTTACAGAATGCTGGGATAGTGGCAAAAGACTTGAAAATATTAACGCTGATATTTGCAATTAAAAATATATTTAAAAAGTTAAAAGACTGACTGAAATGGAGGTACTAAAGAAATAAGTATAGATGTGGAATAATCACGCAGGGAAATATTTCTAGTGTAGTCCTATAAGGATCTGTTCTTTGTCCAATACTATGAAGTATCTTCAGCAAAGTCTGGAAAATGTGAAAATATTGATAGCAAAACCTACAGGTGACATAATCATTTGACAAACAATTAATGATGATGAAAGGGGAATGAGTGAATCTGGAGTGCTCATTAGGATGGATTAATTAAAACAAGATATATTTGCATAGCCAGACCTGAGGCCAAAGGACAAAGAATTTATGTAACACTGAATCCTCTAAAGCAGGTGCTCTAGAAAAGAAATAATAATTTGAAACTGAGCTACCAGAATAATGCTGTGATTAAAATGTCAAATGCAATCTTTTCATCTCTGAGCAAGGGAATATGGGTGGAGAGGGTGATACTCCCTCTGTGTATGTCATTAGAGAGAGCATTCCTGGAATACTCTGTCCAGTTCTGGCATTTACACTTTGAGAAGGACACTGACAAACTGGAATGGGCTTAGAGGAAAGCTGCAAGAAAAAAATGAGGTCTGGGAAATGTGCCATACACTAAGCCACCAAAGAAAGTCAACTGATTTACTCAAGGTTGGAAGGAGACTTTATCACAGTCTGTAAGAACTTTCATGGAAAGATGTTCTTCCCTTTAGTTTAATAAAATATTTAAAATTAATTGCTAATTATCAATTACTGTTGTTAGCTGATCACTAACTAATTAATAATAAAGATGGAACTACTGGAAGTCTAAATTTGACAATTCTGGGCTGGAAGCAGAGCACAAATATCAAGTGATAGTAATTAATGTTTGGAACAAACTCTGACATACCAATGTGCTAGATTTTCCATCTGCTGCAATTCTTAAATTGAGCTGCAATATATCTCTCAGAAAGATACCCAGTCTAGAACAGATATTATGGCTGATGCAGAAATCGTTGAGTCTTGTTCTCTAATTTATACAGCAGGTCAAGTTAGAGGACCAAAAGGTATCTTCGGGCTATGATATTGCTAAGGAAAAAGTAACCAAGGTACACAGGGGTGAAAAAGACAGCAAATGTCTCTAAATGCCACTATGACAATAAAAAATACAGTGGAAAGGGAAAATGATGTTAAGTGACAGAAGAAAGGAGGAATGTTTTTAATGCATAGCCGACAAAAGATCGTATTTCTACTACTGAGTCTGCCTCTGACTTCCTTACATTGACCATGTAATTTTTACTCAGTAAGATTTTGTCTAGTTTGCTTTGTAACTTTGACTGGTGAGTCTGAACTAAATTTAAAGCATGCAAATCAAACACAGTGACGACTGCAAAAAATACTGCATTTGATGTACAGTTGTTGTATGTGCCAAGGAGGTGCAGAGTTTTTCTTTAGCTGTTCTAAAAAGAGCTGGAGTGCAGATGGGTCTGATTGAAAAAAAGTATACAAATATATCGCATGTGTGTTTATGATCTTCTGTCCTTCCTAAATCAGGCCCTCCACTGGCACTTCATTCTACTCTGTTGTTCAACAGGAGTATTAGCAGCTACAATATTTTGCAAGCAAAAAATAAATAAAGCATTAAGGGTATGGGGCTTGCTTGTTTGTTTGTTTTTCCTAAGAGAAAACATTAAGTTCTGTGATGAAAAAATGCTATATAGCTGCAATGGCACATGTATGCATTTACAAAACATAAGTCCTCTAGTGCTATATAGTAATCTTTGGGAAGGCCCACAGATTCATATGTGAGTTGTATTTTTGTTCTATAGGTACGGGCTAAAACGCAGTTCCGTTGGCTCACAACCATATACAATGTTATCTAATGCACTTTCTTCTGTTTCTACTGTAACAGGCAGACTTCTTTTTAGTTACAAAAAAAAAAAAGAAAAAAGAAAAGAAGAAAAAAAAAAAGAAGAAAAAAAAGTTATTCACTGCTTCCTTTTGGGAATATGCCATAGTTTGTATTCCAAGCCTTCTTATTAAAACACCTTCTAGGGCTGGTTACCAAAATGACTTCTTAACAGTCTGAGTTACAGACACTTTATGACTTCAACAAAAGGATAGTGTTAAAATTGAATGTTTCTTCAAGTAGGCAGCTGCTTCACCATTCTTTTCCAGAAAGCTTTTATCATTTACATCACTTGGTCTTTTCTCTGCTTCCTCTTATGCTTCTCCTGCCAATATTTGGTATTTGTTAAACTTTCTCCGCTATTTAGAATATTTCTTGAGCTTGGAAACTTTCCAGTAAAAAACAAAACAAAACAAACAAACAAAAAAACCACAAACCTTTCTCAAGCTTCAACAAATTATTTTATTAACAGCAAAAATTCAGTTCTAAATATAGGGACTATGTGATTGTATTTTGTTCATTGTTTTTACATACTAGTAAATTATTCTTCGCAGTTTTTGCCCATTTCTGAACAGATTTGGCCTCATACAGAAAGTCTTTAAGGATTTCATTTGTATCAGTTAGAAAACACTCTGAGGGTGGGAACATCTGGAAATAAACTGCATGACCCACTTTAGCATACTTTACACCATGAAAGCTTGTATATTATTTCAGTGGCCCCTAGAGCTGCTGTTTTCAACAATTTTGCGCAGCCTGGACCTTGAAATGACTCATCTCTTCTATCCCCTGCTCCCCAAAATAAATTCATAACATTCAAGACATGAGAGGGAGAATTGTCAGCATATTAATGTGTAGGTCATTTTTGATTATGGAATACTTTGCCCAGTATAGCCTGTACTCCTCCATTTTAGGCTGCTGCCTTGCAACACAGCCATGAAGAAATTGCTCCCCTGTCTCACCAGGAGAGTCATGACGGCAAGCACCTTGCTCTTTACTTACTGCTATATGGTGTATTAAAGGCATCTGTACTGAATCATTCATTTGTGTAGCAGTTTGTGCACAGCTTAGTGAATGAAGCAGTGAGCTAATGAATGAACATTCCTACTTAAAACAGACATATATATCTTTCAAGTTGTATTCCTTCATCGTGATGGCATACCTCAGCCCATTGGCTCAGTCCAAAGTAAATCCATAACATGTCATAGCTGGATAGACCTCTGATGAGATTCTTTTCAACAAGTTAGCATACTGTTAAGTCATTATTTTCAAGGTCTCTAACACAGAAGTCCCTTGTTGAACAACTTTGCTTTATTTGGCCAACTGTGTGAAGGCACGTTTGAGTGAGATTTTTAATTCCCAATTCATGAATATTATTCCAACACAAATGTAAATCCTTGCAAGCATTGGGCTACTACTGTGTATTCTAATAACATACGGAAGATAATATTGTGCCCATTCCTAATCACTTAATTAAAATAATTGCTGGAACAACTTTATATAGCTATATTAGATCTTTTTTTCTGGTAGATTTGTGTGGTTAGAATAAGTCATAGGGAGGGAATTTTACTGCCTTGTCAATGGTGGTGAGTCTTAAAGCAATAACTTTAGTAACAAAACACTATATTCATTCCCAGTTGGACAGAGTCTTGAGGAGGACAGAGACTGCTTGAGTGGAGCAGTGGTGCAAGCTGCTGGCGGGGCTTGTCCAGGGATCTTCTGGCTCCACACTGGGGAGGAAATGAAGGGGAGAGTGTTGGTTGGCTCCCTGAGCCTCCTGGTTGAATCTAACCTGTCGTATTTTTAAAATACCCAAGTGACTCCTAGTGTCTTTTGGCAAAGGTAATTGCTTCTAGCTTTCTTTTCCTATTGCTTTCTGAACATCTTGGTTCTTTCTTAAGGTGTTGCCCTTTGTAACAGGAATGTGAACTGTACATAGGCTTAAAGAAAATTAACAGTGACTCAGAAAATGAGAATTATCTGGAAAAAGAGCATTCCTCAGGAATACAGTGTCATGGAGACTTGATTATTTCTTGTGGAAGGGGCCAAGGTGTTTTATGATACCATACAGTTGTAGCTGAGATTGGCCTGTAGCCCAATCAACTAGTCATTCCTTTCTGGTGTATTTCTGTATTGGACTCATGCTGAAATGCCCACAAGAGATTTGGGTTACTCTCTACAAATGCTTTTGCAGGTAGTGAGTGTTAATATAATTTTAAAAATCTGTTGTTTTCCCACCCCTCTCCTAGTCTTCACCTCTCTTTGTGAAAAAGGTAAATCATTCAGAGGTTTCTTTCAGCAAATACTGGTTTGTTGAATTTACAGGAAGGGCTGCAGTTCCTCTATGCACATGATGCTTTCTAACACATCACAGGCATCTTAAATAAAAACTATAAAAAATGCACACAAAAACAAATTCATTTCCTCCCAAAATATACACACAGGAAAAATGCTATGGAGCTAAGCATGCTAACTACAACTCTACTGGTAGTTTGTGCACCAAATTACGCTCACTTTACTGTGGATAACCTTTTTGAAAATGAGAGCGTAAGACTCCTTTCTTCTACCAGCACAAATTGAAAAAAAAAAAAACAAACATATTTAGGCTTCAGCTGCCTACAGAAATGTCATCAATGTTCAGGATGATAAATTGTGTCCTTTAGATGTGCCATTCTCCTCTCCAAGGAGATCCATTCTCAATTTTTTACTCTTAAAACCTAAAAGAATCATAACAAAGGCTCCTCACTTCATTCAACACTTCCACTTCCTCCATTTTGTGAGCATTTACATAACATAAAATATGTTGCTGATGGCACTCTGCTCTTTGTTCATATGTGAGTTTAGGATCAGCTATGCTGATTAAACAATTAGAACTGNAAAATAAAATGCTGTCTCTACTGTTCTTATAAATATCTATACAGAAAGGACTTTTTCCTTCTCTTCCACATATCAAATTACTTTGGAGGTGTTGTAACATTTTTGGATTATCAACAATCAAAGGTAAAAGGAGACTGGAAAAATGGGAAGTCTAAATCAACAACTTCCTATAATCTGGGATTAAAAGGGCTGGAATAATCAAAATTATTTACAAACCTGCCTGCACAAATAGGCATTGGGAATCATGTTACAGCCAAGATCAAGTGGATAGCTGTGAAGACAGCCCAAGCCCAGCTTGACCAGTTCCCAGCCAGAGTAATAAAACTTGTGACCGAGGTGCCTCCAGCAGAGCAGCTCTGTGTGCATACTGTGCTCTGCAGTGTGCTGCACTGCAGCAGGGCTCGTGGCATTGGGGTGCAGCACCAGCCCTGCGGTATTATTTACCCTGTGCATTGTAAGGGTATGCAGAAGGAGAGCCTTTAGAGGCCTGTTGTCTTACAGTGCTGTTATCTCCACTTCAGTGTCAGCTATACTGGATATGGGCTAGACTCAGTAAAAACTTTTTTTGCTATAGCTAAAAAACACTCTCCATAAGAGAAGTACGGCTCTGAGACATCTCAGTTGGTTCTGAGCTGCTCTAAGGATTCAGCATTATGGTAATGAGCTTCTGGATTTGAAGTGGCCATACAAGTAATGTATCAGTGTTCACCTGCAATATGCCTGAGCTAATCATTCATCTTGATCCAAACGTGCCAAACTGGTCTGTGTTCATGGCAAAGACAATAAAAGCCTGCAGATAACACTGTACTGTTACAACAGTGAATGGACACTTTGGACACATACAATGAGTCAGCTCAGGAACCTTCCACTCATGATCTTGTACAGAGAAGAGGAAAACCAAACCCACCTTAACTCTCTATTACTCTCTCTCTCTCTGTCCTTTTTCTTTAACCCTGGTGTTACAACCTCAGTTGTTTCCTGCACATTTTTTGTTCTGTATCAAGCGCAGCAGTGTCAGCCAGGGAGAGTAAGAAAACTCCTGAGGTTAGGCACTGCCCTGGGAGCAAGGGTACTGGATCCTGTTGGAGATATTCCAGGACAGTAACATATCGCTGAAAATGGACAACAGCAGACAGATGTTAACAGAAAAGTGAAGGAAAACAAACAAACAAACAAACAAGTACATATCTGGTATTTCCCCAGACACAGTCTCCAGCAGTTTGTGGCTCAGGAACTTTTTCATTTCAAAATGTTGTCTCATGTCTCACTGGTTATTTCTGTGAGTTTAGCTGGTGACTTTTTGAATCCCTGCAAGCTTTTAGCATCCACAACTTCTGTTCCATTTGTATGAAAAACTACCTCTTTCTAATCATCTGGAGCTGGTATCTACTGCATTCAGTTGATTCCCACTAGTTCCTAAGTTGGAGGAAACAAAATCACTCCTTATTTACTCTTTCTACACCACTCACAATTTCACAGATCCCTACCATACTGTTTCTTTGTTGCCTCTTTTCCAGGCTGAGAAGTCCTGCTCTTTTTAGTAACCTTCCACAGCAGCTTTTCCATGAGTTTCATCTTCCCTTGCTACCCTTTTTCTTGCAGATAATGACAAGCAGAAACTTCATCTGTTGAGGTGGGTGGAGCTGCACATAGTATGCAATATTTATGCACAACAGATTTATGTTACGGCATCTCTGAGGGCCCAGATAGGGACCTCCTCCTAATTTGAAAACTAACCAATGAATTCTGTCTCTTCCCTTAAACCAATTAAGATGTGAAGACTTCCTCTCTTATCACATGGCTGTTTGGGTTTTTTTGAGCGATTTTAGTGAAGCACCTTCTCAAAAAGCAAGTAAGCTTTATCTTTATCATCATATTTGTTTAAGGAACTCCCTATGTAATTTCAGTTTATTTATCCACGACTTTTTCTGCTTATTATAGCTTTTACTCATTTTCCTGATACAGAATGTTTATTGACCAAGTGCAGGTCACCACAGATCTCTTACTTCTAGATATCTGATATCGCATTTGCTGCCTTCTTGTCCTCTAGTACAAAGGCATTTTTAAGAGGATGCACTGAACAGGGATAAAACATGCTCAGCTTCTGTTAGCATGATGAAAAGGGAATCAAACACACTTCTCCTCAGGCCTAAGTGGCAGCCCTGATTCTGAGTAAAAATAAGAGTGTGAATCCCCCTTCAGTTTTGTGAATCATACTCCTTGTTTCTTCAGGTTTTTTTTTACACGTTCATGGAAATAAACTATTTTGCATAAATGGAATGCTGTGTACATTGTGTCACATTGGGCAAGAGAAAATAAAAATGTGTTTTGGATTGACTAGAATCCATGGCATTTTTCAGGTTTCTTTTTCCTTTTTTTTTTCCCCCTGGTTTGTCTTAAAAAAAAAAAAAAATCCCTATTATTTGCACAGTGTAACTACTTTCCAGGAAACAGATTATATCATTTGATTCTACTTTAAGTATATACTGAGTTTTGACCTTTTTTTTTCTTTAAACTGAATACGATGTCTCAGTTCATACATCTGTGAGATCAAAAATGCATAGTTCTGAAGCACTGCTTAGGAAATCTATCAAAAAAGCCCAGGTGTCTGAGGAACAGTTTGAAAAGCAGAGACAGAAGGAACACAGGGAAAGGAACAATGTCAAAGAAGTGTGAAGACAAAGGGTCTGGAGGCAAGGTTCATGCTCAGTGTCATAGGGGGAATAGAAACTCCACTGGTTTCAGCTTTCTCTCTGTAATGCCTCTCTGTCTCAATTCATGCTAAATAGATTGGCATGTACTGCTGACAGACTATTATTTTACAATCCGTGTGCTTTCTTATATATTTAGCTGATTGTACAGTTCAACCCCTTAGCTAGATTATTGACAAGCCATAATGACAATCCACATATTTATAGATTTGTTTCCTGGTAGTGTAACAGTGAGAGGAGTGTTGTCTTTTCTAGGGACTCCGGGGACAGCAGTATTGCTACAGCAGAGTGGAGAGAGCTGGCCTCTTCACCGGCCTCTCCTCCTGCTACCAAGAGCTCTCCGTAGATTTAGTCAGCAGAGCCTAGGGAGCTGCTCAATCTTCTATAAAGTAGGTATTTGCAGTAAGTCAGATGAGTTGTGCTTGGCGGTGCCTGTTTCTTCCAACTGCAAGTTTGCTTATTGTCATCTATGCCACAAATGGCTTAAGTTACATGAGGTGAATCTCAGTTCAAGATGCCTAATCTTTTCACCACTTAACCTGCTTTTAACCTTTGTGTTATTTAACCAGTATAACAATATCTAGTTTTACTTCTTCTGAGAACAGAAATACTTCAAGAAAAAATTAATAAATCCCCAAATTGGCTTTATTTATAGTTTGTCCACTTTCTGTAATAATGCTTTGGCTGGTTTTAAGACACAGGAAGTTAGTAAACTTTGTATTTATCCCCCAAAACAGCAGTTATCCTGAGAAGAGGACAGCAAAAGACAGTCCATCCAACTTGTCATTTGCAATGTCTCACTTTCCAACACCGCTTCACATCACAGTCCCAGCAGCACATCAGGAATATCTGTGTATAAGGACAAGTGTAGATGGCAGGTATCACCTGAGGTTTCATTGAGCTGGGGGTCATTCATTTTGTTGTATGAAGATGGTACTAACAGATTGCACATGCCTAAGTATTCCACCAGAAAGGGCAGTTTGCTATCTCTAGGGCTTGCTTAATACAATATCTTTCTGTTCTACACCTCTTTTTTCTCAGTGTAAACTCCTTGTACTTCTACATGGCTACTGCCGAATGGTAGTTGCCCAACTAAGCCCAGTGGGCAAGAACAGAGTTCTCCCAGGACTGAGAAGAACCAGGGTGATAGAGCCTAGAGAAATGGATCAACATAACTTTCCTTGATTTTTAAACAAGTTTCTTTTAAACAAATAAAAATTCTGTTATACAAGGCTTTGCTGCAGTTTCGGTAGCTTGTTTCATTTTAACTAACCGATGAAGGTTATACTGAAAAAAATCAGTTTTAGCAAAACTTAAAGTCTATCCAAGAAACTTCTGTTTGTTTTTAAATCAGTTTAGTTAAATAAATTTACATTTACACCTGTTACAGACAAGCCATACTTTTTCTGTTTTATGAAAAGATAGTACGTTTCAGGTATTAAGGCTGTGACAATGATCTTGAAAATATGATCTGTGAGCAAAGTTTTACTAATGTATTTATACCCATCTGGTGAAAAATGCTGAAAACTTTTCCAGCCAAGGTGCTATGGATACCTTCATTCCATGGCTGCTTTTTTTGTCCATACTTTTTTTCCAAAAGGCAATATAATTCCACATTTAAGCCAAAGACTGCAGTCTCTTGCTATATAGACTGTCACTTGATTCTTCATCTTCCTGCTGTTCTGCAGCATGCCAACAGTACCTCTTGCTCTCCAGCTTTCTTTTGGAGTGCTATTTAATTGCATTTGAATGCCTGTTCCTTGGACTGTTCTGCAGAGCCAGATAGCTGGTGATCAGGAAGCCAATCCTCAGACTCCAAGATTGCAGCGGGAAGCTGCTGGAACAGACTAACCAAAGAGGATCCGTTGAAAAATAGAGCAGCAACAGAGGCTGATAAAGATGAGCTGTAAAAGATTGCTTTCAAATTCTCCTTCCTGTGCAGGGAAACAAGTACCAACACTGGCTACCTGGAAAATTTCACGAGATCCCAGATCTACAAGGATTATTTTTATTATTTTTATTTTATTAAAAATAAATTGTAGTTGCTTGTGGGGTCTGAGTGCTCCCCTCATGCAAGAGAGTATGTGGGGCTTTTTTGCAGCTTTCCTTCTGCTCCTACTGAAATCAGCTGGAAATCACTGTTGATCTGGGTGGAAACAGAATCTATACAAAGTTCAACTGGCTTTTCAGCTTGAAGCTCACAAGGATTTTATCACCGGTCAAAGTGTCCTTCCTGTCTTATGCAGAACTTTCTTTTAACCATATAAGCTGTATTTTTCCACACTAGCATATGTTCACAGAAATATTAGAACTGCCATATCTAATCAGACCAGTGGTTCATCTAGACTAGTATCCTGGCTCCAGATGCCTCAGAGGAAGGTGCAAGAAAATTCATAATATCATATCCCAGGGATAGGGTATCCCTAATCTCTGGCAGTTTTTGGCTAGCTATTGCCCTGAGCATGAGCATTTATATTCCTTCTACATTTTTATCTTATCTAGGTGTCATCTATCATGTATGTCCTATTATTTGAACTATTCTCTACAGGTTTAGGCATAAAGGTCACAATAGGAGAAAGGTCATAAGTCACAGTAGATCAAAAGCCGTACCGTGTCAAATGTCGTAATATAATTCATGCTCATGTATACAGCACATATATAAAATGATAGCTCATGGTAAGGCATTGCCTCACATTGCTCTTATGGCTACAGCTCCCCTAAGAGTGCTATAATATCCTATTGACTTTCTTGTGGATTCATCGTGCTGTGAATTATTTCTGGCCAGTGGAATGCATGGAGTTACCTTTTGGGTATTACTTAAGCAGGCGTCTTGTGATTTTGCCAAAGATCTTTTTTGCAGGAGTCAAGGTGTGTATTGTTTCCCTAGTTTTCCAGAAAAAAAAAAAAAGAAAAAGAAAAAAAGAAAAAAGAAAAGAAAAAAAAGGAAAAAAAGAGAAGGAAAGAAACTGAAGATTTACACTTAGGCTTGAAGATATATTGGGTATATGAAAACAGCTCTTTTTTTTCCTCCCATAAAAGAACTGATCCCATGGTCTCAGCAGGGATATGCACGTGAAGCCATATTCCTTAGGTGCCACAATTTTTCTGTATTTCCTCTTAAACCAAAGAATAGACAACTGCCACATATCCTTTTGTCCCCAGCATTCAATCTTTTTAATTTCCTACATGGAGCTATTCACATTTTTTTTCCTCCCTCATTGTTATGTTCCTCTTGAAACAAAAAAGAGATAAGGAATAAAACAAAAAGCTCTGTAAATGATCCTTTTCCTAAGGACGCTTTACTCCTAACTGTTTGACTTTTCACCCTTTGGGTGCTTAGTGGAAAAGCCATTACTTGCTTGCTGAGGAAAAAGCATTTAATGAATCACAAAATCATTCAATTATTCTTAAAAACACTTCACATCACACATCTTTTTCCAAGTAAAGTGTGCATTTTTCACATTTAAATGGTGCATAACTGCCTTATACAATGTGTCCCTAGAGTTAGAGACATTTTAACAGAAGGGTTCCAGGAGTATACAGAGAATTTTGATATATCTTAGCATTAAAGACCTTGTATTAAACATGCAGAATTTCCTCTTCTCTCTTCACTGTCTTTCAAGAATATTTATGCAAAGTTGCATTACTGCTGTTCTGAAACGTCTAGCTATCCGTACGCTCTGCTTTGCTTGGAGTGCTGCAGTACCACCCAGTACAAGTGAAGTATACAGCGAAGCTATTAGCTGATGTGAAGCAGCGAAGTGTTTAGAGTGCTTTTTTAAAGAAAATGACAATTAATTTAGGAAAGGAAGTAAGACACTTCCTCAGAAAAATAGATTATTTTCAAATGTTATTGAGCCTAATGCTCTCACCACTTTTTCTCTCCTTTTACAAGCGAAGTGCTTTCTACAGACTGCAGTAGCTGCCATTTCCTACAGAACTTTTTATTTTTCTTTTTTCTTTTTCTCCTCAGAGGTTTTCCTTAATGGACTTACATTGTAAAATGTTCTTTTCTGTATTTTATGAAAATGTATGTTCTTTACACAGCAGAATCAGGTGGCCAACTTGGTTTGTAAAACCAACTAGAGGGCTGCACTTTTGCTGGGGCAAATGGGAATCAGTCTGTTTATTTGAATGCAAATATATGAACTGTACCATCTAGGACCTGGCCCTGAATTTGTAAACTTTCCTGCACTTTTATATCCCTTTAATTTAAACAACTAATTTTTTCCATAGCAATAATTAAAAAAAAAAATAGGAAAGAGTGNGTGTGTGGTTTTCAGAGCCTTTAATCTAATGGGTAGATCAGTATCAGTGTGTTAATATTGTGTTGTTTTTTTTTTTTTTTTCCCCCCCCCCCCCCCCCCCCCCCCCAGCATTTCTCTTTCCTTTGTTGTTCTACCTCTCTCCTGTCTAGAATGGTAATTCAGAAACGTCTGTGGTTGAAGGAAAGATTTTGGACCTATGCTATTCTCAAGAGNGGGCAGAGCTGGGGGGGCGGAGGGCAGCTGCAATTCAAAGCATCAGATGCCTGAAGTAGACAGTGTGAATAAACCTCTAGATGACTGGAATTATTGGACCACATTAGAGAGAGAGGAAAAAAGTGAGGCTGGCACATGGTGAGTGTCTTA
>VXAL01013352.1:4007-16213 GCA_013399475.1 Chauna torquata | reverse complement strand
TTTTTTCCCCTTCTTAAATCTGCTCTCACAGAGGCGCAAACAACATAGCTCATTGGTTCAGGTCTGGCCAGAGGTGCGTCCCTTTTGGAGCCGGCTGGAGCTGGCTCTTCTCTGACATGGGGCAGCTTCTGGAATCTTCTCACCGAAGCCACCCCTGTGGCCCCCCTGCTACCAAACCTTTACCACTTAAACCCAATACAGGGGGACGAGGCGGAAGGCATTTAGAAAGAAGGAAGCATTTCAGACAAGTACTTTGGTCCTGTCTAGAGTTAGCTATGCTTTGACCAAGTGATGATTTGTACCAGATATACCATTGCCATCTCCTACATTTTTCTTAATATTGATTTAGAGTAAATGAGGAGCTGAACATCATTTTTGGCATCTCAACATTATTGCCTTACTGGTTCTTAAACTACTTTTTTAGAAATATTAAATGCTTTGAGAAAGGAGTGGTATAGATATTCCAGGACATCGTATTACATCGATTCACAAGGTTCTGGATCTGAGAGGAAAGTCTGTGTGTAGTAATGGGATGGATAAATTTGATGATCAATAGCAGCACAAGCTGTAGAGAAATGACTAATCCAGAACAGAACTTGTGGGTCATTGCAGGTCATTTTCCTTAGAAAAATGGGTACAAAATGCAGTGGCAGTTCCTACCACTTCTTTATTTTCACCCACACACTGCTGAGAGTTGTGAAACAACTTATTGCTCATATCCTGTATGAGTGCTCGGTGGGATTGTTATTTGTAAACAGGTTTTCAGAACTGGATTTGAGCTAATGACTTTCCTGTGCTCTGTGTTCTTTTACCCGGTTTAAAAAATGGTTTTGATTCCCCTAAACATCTCATGTGTGCAAAGGGAGTTTCAAATCAGCTGTTTTCTAAATATGCTTAGGAAGATGAAAGTCTAAATACTGATAAGTGATTTTACCCCTGGGCAAGTTGATGTATGAGTTACCTAAAAATAAATGTCTATTTTTCATAGCTCTCTTAGTGATAAATCGTTACGTTGCATTTGCAATGGTGCTTCTGTAATTTCAGAAATTGCTTCCACTCTGAAACCATTTTTGTGTGATTGTGGCTTCTATTCATGCTTCCTAAATATATTTCTGGGTTTTCATGTCAGATATGTATGTATAAGGATGTCTTCATCTATTTAATTTTTTCAGCTATAAACTGAATAGCTCATACCCACATTAAAATTTGTCATGTAGAAGATATGGTGACTTATACACACAAAGACTCATGTTTTCAGATGCTGAAGCATCTGAATTACTGTGTAGCTCAGTGGATCTGCGTATCTCTTGACAACTTTCATGAGAAGTTTGCTCACCTTCTCATAAGGTCTACAAGGGTTTTCTGGGAACTGTATGCACATTTTCATGTTACTTTTGTCCTTTCCTTCTTGGTTTAGACCCCAACATGTTTCTTTTCTGTAGTCTTTTGCTAAAACAAGTCTGAGGACACTGCATATTTTGACTTTTTCCTATGATTCTTTCAATTAACGCAGCCTTTGAGGTTTTTGTTTTTTTTTTTTTGGCATAAGCATACTCTAAGGAATTTCAGAATTGCACCACTTAAGAAGACCATTTTGACTCAGAGAAACAGGCTGCATTGTCATTGCTTCTGCAGTTATACCTCAATGAGAAGAGACCTGAACATTGTCCTAATACCCTGTCCACGTACTTTGACTAGTTCATATACAGTATGACTCCTCCTTATCCTCCTTTTTGCCCAGATCTGTTGTTTAAAATGTGAAATTCTTGGGATAGTATTATATGCAAAACAATATGCAGTCTATGTAAATTTGGCCAGTTCCTTTCACACCTTACTTGAATAAGGTTTGAAGTCTTGTTCAAGATAAGAACTGCTGTTTACAGTTAGATAAATTGGGAGATTAAGATGAAGGATTTAGCAACTGTGAGGTTTTCTCTCAGTCCTTCCTTAAAACCTGCTCTGGTGTAATACCCATGATGGTGATAGCTGGCATGCAGTGAGCAACACTTACACTTGTTTGTTAATGCTACAAATAAATGAGGTGCGGCATATATGATGCATTGTTAGCTCTTGGGAGCATGGACTTTCATTTGTTAGTATGCAATGTCTTATATAATGAGAAGGACTCTTTAAGCAACACTGCTGCACTAATACTGAAGAATAACGTGTTTGGAAGCTTCTCTGTCATGTTCTATTTATGCATACAAGTCTTCATTCAAGGAAAGAGCTTCTGGGCTCTCTTTCCTTTTTTTGAACCAAACAAATGTCATCTCAGCTAGGGAGTTAGCCTACCTAGTCAAGTCAGGTATTCTTCAGTAGTTGATTGAAATTTAGCCTTTTCCAAGTAGTATTATAGAAATGTATGTATGTATGTATGTATTTCCTTTGAAGATTTATTAAGGTCATACATTAGTGTCCTGACAGTGTCCCCTCTCTGAGAATTAATGATGAATAATTTCAAGCAGTAGCAAACAATCAGAAGTAGGCTCCTATTATCTCTCAGTGTAAGTTAAAGCAAAGTAAATGAAAACAACTCAGAATTAGTTCTTATCTGATTAAAAGGCGTTTCTAAAATATTAAGATACACAAAAACAAGTGTGGGCCTCTTGAGTGGCTTTTGGGGGCAGGTCCTATTTACAAACAGGGCACCATCCACACAAGTAATCCTCTTTGTCTTGCATGTTAGTATACAGTTGTATTAATGCTCATTTAATGTTCAAGGATGATGGCTAATCTGAATTTTTTAGCTCATCACCTTTGGTGCAATCTAAGAAGGAATGACCAGTGATTTTTTGATGTTCTCATCTTTGTCTTATCAACATCTCATTTTGTTCACAAAACTGAAGTTTGATTTGCATGACAGCTACTGCAAGACAGCTTTTATTCTTTGAAAGGTTTGAAGGGTTTATCTCATGAAAGTGAATGAAAAGGGAAGGGACTGGTATTGAGACTTTTAACAGGGACTAGATGAGCTTGAAAGAGGTGAAATTTGTGGAACTAGAAGTGGAAACCCTCATTCAAAAACTGGTTTATGTATACATTTTTATTGATGTGACTTAAAAGCTAAGGGAACTACAATGAGAACATTCTGTTATAATTGCATGACTTTGAGATTTTTTTCTTCAGCTTTAGATCTGGGTAAGCAGCTGAGTGACAGAACACCAAATAAGCAAAAGGTCTCTAAATCCCAAAACAGAATTAATTAGATGATGTACCCAGGGAGGTGTTTTGTGATGATGGTAGACCAAAGTCTCCCTTGGAAATAAGGTAAAATATTAAAGAAAAGACGGAGATTAAAGGGAAACCACAACTCTGGGAGCAATGTACTGAGATTCTCTGGTGGGTTAGGTAAAACACATGATAAAAAATCTTTTTTTCTCTCTCTCTTTTTTTTTTACATTTTGAGGCATGAGAAGACACAGATTTCCTGCTTTCAAAAAGAAAGTGAAAATATATGGGAGTAGGAAGGCACCAAATTGTGTTTAGATAAAGCTTAGTGTTCAGCTAAATGCACAGATGCATAAACCAAACACTTTTTATGCCTAAACCACTGTTTATATAGTAATGAGGATTTTCCATCAGTTTCTTCAGTTAAACAGTAGCTGTCTTTTTTGCTCTTTAATGGAAACAAGGCAGTCTTGCGTAAAAACATCAGATATATCAGAATGTTATGCTTTTTTAACTTTTTTATAAGTGCAGCATGGTCATAACCCCAATAGACCAACATTTTAACCTCTTTCCTTTTGAATTTTTTCTCAGATTTGTGAAATTTGTCCAGTTTTGCTTAAGAAGAAAGCTAGGGTTTTAGATTATAGAGAAAGTCAATATCCAGTTTTTGTTTTTGTTTTGAAAGATAGAGAAAGCTTGTTTATGACCTGGAACATCAGCCAAATGCTGTAACACCAGTATAAATTAACTATTTACTCAAACTCATGTTTATATCTGCTAAAGAAGCTGTTGCTCCATATTTTCAGTGCCCCGGAGGGCTATAAATCCCCTGGAAAACATTGCAACAATGTAAAACAACTCAGTGCAGTTATTCAGTTATTCAACAAGTACCATTTTTATAGGACTGTGCTGTAGTGGAGCATGCTCAGTCCAGCATTTAAAATAAATCCAAGCCCTAGTGACATTTGCTGTACTTACTGGAGTCACTAGGGACTGCAGGAAGGAAGGGAGATGCAAGGCATGCTAGTGGGACATTTTAAATAACCAGGCAGCAAGCAAACAAATCGTGTAAGTGCTGTGTTGCCGAAGAGTGGGTAAGGGAGGGAGGGAGGTTGTTCAACACTTACCTTTCCATCCTCCTGATGACACTTTGTCACTCTATGGAAAATTGAGATTGGAAGCTTCAGTTTTTACTGTATATCAACAGAAAATTTCAGCTGATATATCACAGGGGTGGTTGTGCTAAGCAAACAGTCCCTCAGTCATAGGCTTCCCCTTTGCCTCAAGATCCTGAGCAGAAATGTGAGAGGCCCATATTCTGCCATATTCTGGTCGTTATCAAAAGACTGGAAAAGCTCCTTTCTTGGCGCTAAGGTTTTTCAAAGCTGTGCAATTTTAAAATAAGATACCCTAGATAAAAATAATATAATGTGCAATTATCTTATTTAATTGGGCGGAAACTCAGTGACTAAGTAGTTTAAAATTAGATGGGATGAGGTTTTAGGTTGGGTAGAGTAACACCCCAGAACTCATGTCAAACTGTTATAACTCATTTTGTTGGAAAGCTGCAGGCCTTTATTCCGTTTCTTAATATGCCCCCCAAATTTTTGCCATTTCAGAGCTGCTACATACTCTTTGTCTGAGCTGTCAAAGCAGAGCTCAGGAGGCATTTTTTTGAGGTTCAAAGGGTGGATTTTTCTACTTCCCTTTCCTCACCCCACTAGCAGTGGCAAGTGCAATGTTCACTGTTGCACAAAGCCCACACATTGGATTGGTGGTACTGGTATATATGCTGGGATCTCAAAATCGCAGAATGTGGGGGCTGATGTGGGTTGTTTTAAAGAAGAATTAAATAACCTTTGCATGTTTCCAGTTTTACAACTTTTAGGACCAAGAAAAAAGTTATAGCTACCCAACCCATATCTTCAGTTGTAATGAATGTTTCTTAAGTTTCTTATCCTAGTAGAGATAGGTATTTAAAATGAACTTTGTTTAAAAGAGTAAAACAAACACTGTCTAGAATTGTAAAACATATATAGGATTTACTATGCTTTGACATGCACTGTCAGACTATTTCACTAGCACATTACCAGGAAGGCCTTTCTTCTCCAGCTTAGATGTAGTAAGTTGTATGAGATGAATGATGGAAGAGTCAGGACATACTATTTAACTTTTGTGTGCCAAGTGGCCTCTCTTATTTGGGAAAATAAAAGTTTCTACTTTTGTATTAGTGTAGTGACCACAGAAAGACTTTCCATTACTGAAAAGGAGTTGGAAATGAAGCTGGGGACGAAATGACCTTTTGATTTGTCTAACGTACTGTGGACTTGTGGTCTAATTATTGGACACCCTTGGGTTTTGGAGGATTCTTTTCCTTTTCCTTTTTTTTTTTTTTGTTTCTAAATATATTTGTTCCCAAAGTGCTCACTTGAGACCTGATTCTGCAGAAATTTTATGTACACACTGAAAAGTCTGCAGAATCAGACTCTTATTACTGTGCTTTCTCTTTCCCAATCAAAAATTAAGACTATATAAGGAATATCAACCACTTTGGAAATGGCAATCCATTTTAGGTGTTTAAAGGAAGCTTAGACCTCTTAGTTACTTTAACTGTGGCCTATCAGTATCATACATATAAAAGGGGACAGTACGAGTATGACAAGAAGTTTGCAATCTCAAAAGCTCTATGTGAACCCTTAAAGTGATGTCCCATTGTAGATATATTGTAAATATTTTCTTGCACTGTAACCTTAAAATAATAGGAAGTACTATATAATAGGGATTGTATTGCAGCTCATGCTCACATCAAAGTTAAAGGTGGGTTTTTTTTGCACCCTGACAAAGCTTTCCATTGTGAGTCACAAACTTTAACTGTACATTGTTTGATTGTTAGTAATCAAGAAAAATTGTTTATCAAATAAACGTCTCCTAAACTATAAAATTAATAGTAAAATAGATTTAACAGAACCTGTACTATTATTTAGATTTTTTTTTTTACAGTTTTATTTCCTTTACCGTATATATTCTTTAGAGAATTTTTTTTGTTGTTTAATTATGTGAACATTTTTCCATCCTTTATACTATAGTTATAAAAAGGAAATTGTGTTAGCTTCAAACATGACAAATCCTGTGGAGTTTTTTAATGGATTCTGCCATTTATGATAATCATTTGAGAAGATACAAAGAAAAGAAAACATGGTGTGCTGCTAACCAGGAGAACTTTTAAGTCAAAAACAGCTGATAGTCAGGACTTCTAAAATAGTCATTAGGAGGTTTTCTATCTAACATTAACAGATAGTAATAGTTTTAAGTGAAAAATAAAAACTTTCATGGATGGTCTGAAAGCCAATAGTATAAATAGTTTAAACATCTGAAAAATTTTATTTTATAACCCTTCTTATTTTGGTTTCCCCTGAAAGACAGGTAATTCCATTTAATTGCATGTGGGAAAGTACTTTCCACTGTTTTTCCATTTTTATAGTTAGAGTTATACTTCAGCACAATGTTGTAAAGCAAACCATGAATGAAATAGTAGAATACACCCATAACAGCAACCCTAGTTGGTATAAGAGTGTATGTGTGTATTTCTGTTTTTTAAAAAAAGTCTGGATATCTACTAAGGTATGTTATGAGCACAGCTGGGCCTGTTCGCTTCATTTTAATGCTTTCTGAGGGATAATAAGATTTACAAAACATGTCACTAAAACATATGCAGGCATATGCATTTCCACAGAAATCTCTGATATTTCTTAAAAGAACCAGGCAGGGATTACATTTGTGCCTCATACTGGATGCTGTTATGCCACATGAGCTGAGCCACGTCCACCAACAGCAGCCAACAAGGCAGAGAAGGACCACGTGCAGTTCCTTGTGAGGACTGTGACACTCATCAAGACTGAGATGGACAGTGATTTGTGATCGTGCAGTTCTGTAAGGTGCTGCAGATGCTGCAGAGGCCAGTTATGAGTGTTTTGAAAGAGCAGTTTTTAAAAAGAGAAAAAACACTTCAGGAAGACTGATTGAAAAATAAAAAGACAGGAGAAAGGGAATGCTAACATAGGATTAAGCAGAAATATTGAATGTTAGATTTGCTCCAGACACTGTTTCTTTCTGTCTCATGCTCAACATATATAAAATTTTCACTAGATCGTTTAGGAGTCCCAGAGAAATCTGTTCTATGATGAATGGAAAAAAAAAAAAAAAAAAGCCAGTGTAACACACATGGAAGAATTGCACTCAAAAATGCCACTGTGAAATGGCTTTTTGTTTCCTATAGCAGCAAAATAACTCTTATAAAGAGTTAAAGTAGAATTGTTAGTACCCATTTATATTTTCCTTTGTGTAACTGTATCCTGAAGACCTGCTTTGGAAAGAGGGGTAAGGCAGTACAGAGCTCCAAAGAAACTCCAACTGTATTAAAGTTTTGTAAGTGTTTCAACTTTTATTGCTAAGTATGGAAAACTAAAAGCCTGGATTCTTTGGCTTATGTGCAAGCTACTTTTTTTTTTTTTCAGGAGCTCATGCATTTGCAATAAAGTTTTTTAAAAAAGCAAACTTAGAAGTCAGCAAGATTTTGATTCTATGTTCTGCATATATATTTTGAGAAAATATATACATAGGAGCCTAAGAAAATACCTTTCTTTAATCAACTCAGGACCTCTCATGATCATACTCAAAGTAAGCTGGGACTTATAATGGGATTAAAATCAGCTTTGACACCCCTTGTAATGGAGAAGTGATTCCACTAACATTCTTGAGCTTGCACTGGTCTTGCCCCACTGTAGTCTGGGGAAGGACTTGGTCTATACTTAGAAATCGGCTCAGATGGCACACTCATTTCTAGACCATTTGCTCCAGTGAAGGTACACATTGTGCCACAATGTGGTCTGTTACACGACCTACCAATATTACCATAGATATTGGCTTTTACTTTTTTTTTTTAACATTATGTGTGTGAGGAGTGGGGGCAATGGCATTATCTATATATAACACCTATATAGCTAAGGGGGAAAAAGCATCAGACTTTATGGTCAGTGAAGTCTGGAAAATACACCATGATTTCAGCAGACTTTGGATAAGGTGACTACAGTCCTACATGTAAAAAAAATAAAGTCTATTTGCTCACGGATGAAACACAACAATGATTTTTTATTAGAATGATACTTGGAAATTCACAGATTTATTGTAGTGATATCTGAAAACTAAAGATCTGAGATTTTTATATGGAGTAACCAAGTTTACACCACCTCATTAAAAATGTTACTCACAGATCCCAAGAGTAATATCTGGAAGGTCTGAACATTCTAAGCAACAGAATTACTAGCAAGAGCTGACTGTCATTTGGGAAGCAGACGTCCCTAGTCTTGCAGTGGAATGTAGTGCTGCTTTAAATGCAAGGGACTTTCAAGGTAAATTTCAAAACAAGTAAAACTAATGGCCATTTATATAAATAAGTTAATTTAGAAACAAGGTTTCTAAAATGCATTGCTCAACATATGTTCCCTTCCCAACTGTACTTTGGATTCTTAATAATAAGAATGGCAGTCTAACTTTGCAGAGAAAAACAAACAAACAAACAAACAAACCTATTTTCATGATGTTTAAATTCCAGATAGCACATGCAAGATACATACTGATATAATTTCTGTGTATATTTCTTAGTGGCAGGTCACTGCAACATATTTTTCCATTCCCTAGCCTCACCTCCACTGTTGATGCTGACAATGTCTTAAACTAAATATTTGGTATTTTATGACAATGATATTAATTCAAAGTGGAGCAACCTGAACTGTATGTTTACTATGACAAAGATGCAGATCTGCACATACTTGTAAGAAAGCATCTCTGCAAAAAGCTTACTGGTTAAAATGATTAAAACGTCCAGACTGCATTCTTTATCATTATTTTATTTTATTTTATTTTCCTTTTCTTTTCTTTTTCAGATAGGAATTAAAAATGGCCTTTTGTTAAACCTGAGTCCCAGAATGCTAGTAGCTGCTCTAGCATTTTTGGCAGCACAAAGCTCTCCCTCCTTTACACAGCTGAAATAAAAACTACAATTCAGTGTTTTAGGGAGATAAGACTCGTAGAGAGGTAATTATCTGAATAAGTTCTATGTATTGTATGCTCTTTTCTCTTCTTAAGCAGGCACTTCCCTCCAGTTTGTAGTGTTTTAGATCTTCCCTGTATCGTCTTCGCAGGAAAAATCTGTTTTCCTAAGAATTTTTTATACAATAAAGTAGGGCCCAGAGGAGTATTTTAACGCCTCCTTTAGAGGAGGTACAGCTGCTGTCAAGGGAAGGGATTGCATCAGACCAGTGATGATGACTGAGGCACGCACAGCGTTTTAGGGGAGGGAGGGAGTTGCTTGCTCTTCACTGTTATTTTGCTTACTTTGGTTAGGAAAGAGCCTCTGTGGGAGATGTCTAGGAGGTGAGACACAAGGGAAGGAAGATTACATGAGCTCCTATCTCAACTACCATTTTCTCCACTTAGTCTTTCTTAAAGGAGGATTCTGTGGGGAAAATTTCTAGTTTTACTTCTGTGAGTTAACTCTTACTCAGGAGGACTCACTGCTAATCTGTGGGAAGATGGTGGTGGCAGCTCTCACTTTCATGTAATGAAACTCTTCTACGTGAAAGCTAATTAGAAGAATGACTCTGTAAATAGGCAAACAATCTCCATGTGTATCTGTTGCTGCCTGTAAAAGTTGTGTCTCCAGAACTCCAGATGGGAATTGGAAGTCCCACTGGATAAAGTCCTATTGAAATGCATCCTATGAGGTTTCTGTAAGGGAAATACTGTGTTGACTTTTTAGACAAATTTTTAGGTTTTGTTGTTTCTTAAAATATCCTTCAAGTCTTTTTTACTAACATAAGCTGTAATTGTACAAACATTTGGGCCTGAAAGTAGTGTCTTCCACAGAAGATCTACTAAGGTGTAGCTATATGAGAGAATTCATATTTTGGCTTCCATATTTGCCAGGTTTGAATAATAGGTGACATGTGTATACTATATAGTTAGATGGATCAAATGACCTGACAGAAGCAAATCTTTTCCAGCATAGGTGTCTTCAAGAATCTATAGCATTAGCTATCACAGTGTTATGAATCAGTGTTTCTGATACTGTAGTATAATTCCTGGACTTGTAGATTCAGGAGGCAATAATAACAAAAAAAAAGTTGGCAGCAACAAGTAGCAGGTAATGGTTTAGGATGGTATACAGTGTGTTTCAGAATACCCACAGGTTTTGCTGTGCCAGTTCATGGTTTTTTTGGGAGCGAATATAAGGCTGTTTTAAATTGTAAATTGTCACACACTGAGTTAGAAAGCATTAACTCAATAAGCAAACAAGAATTTATTCGCTTTCATTAAAAGGAAAAGAAGATTTCATGTCATTTTGATGTCGTACTTGTGCTACTGTGCCATTTGCACATGCAGGGTTGTGAATTATGGAAATAAAGATGCTGTTACAATTTTCAGAAGAGATTCTCTACATATGTTTAGTGAATTGCAGCCCCAGAAATTCTCAAAAGAGACTCTCTGACACTATGTTCAGTGATGTGGGGTTGCACTTTTAACTGAGCAAAGCCTTCTAAGGATGCTGGAAAGCAATGGGCAGTGTTTTAAACAGAGTAAATTTACATATTAAGTCTGAGCAACTTTGAATTGAAAATTCAGAAAAAAACGTAATGGAAAAAACGCTTAGCATTCTCTATTAAATGTCAAAAATGTTTGAAACTGACCATTTCTGGGTAAATCTTGTTCTCACATGTAGTTGCGGGCAAAATAATAGGAACCATATGGAGACCTTTATGCCAACTCCTTGCTTCTGTCTCAGTGAACTATTTCATTTTGTCAGAAAATATAGTTAACTATAAAGTATCAGAAATAGTTAGGTCAGGCAATTCAGCTGTATACCAGTGCATACTTCCTACCATTGAAAAATAAAGTTTTCCTCTCCTTCTTAATATCCCTTTGCAACTGTAGCAATACAAAGTTGCTTATTTTCTTCATAAGTGTATTTCAGATTAATGATATTCTGCTATATTATTGGCCAGATACTAAAGTATTTTTTCCTTAATTTCATATTGTGAATATCCTGAAGGGAAAAAAAATAGCCTTTGGCATTTAATCACCTACCATTGTTGTGTCTTACTGATGTTTGGAAGCTCTAAAGCTTTTGTTTACATGTTAGTGATTTAAATGAATGTAGAGGAATTAAGTTTAAAAGAAATGCTCTCAGAAGTACTAAGCTTCTCAGAAGTAAGATTTCACATTGATTTCTTTGGAGAGTCTGCTTCGTTTTAAAGTAAATAACCATGTAGTAGTTGTTGACTGCAAATACTTGAACATCACTTGTAGTAAGGTATGCAATGAAGAAAGTTTAATTTATCCATCTTCTCTATAAAGTTATAGTGACATAAATTTAGAAATAGGTTGTTCATTGTAGGGACTTTCTGAGAATAAGTGCTGGAAAATGTGAGTTAAAGTTGAAAAACTGGACATTGAATAACAATTCTAGGGGTGAAGTTCTGATGGCTTTTTTTGGTCACAAGTTATTAGTGTTTATTGTCACTGCTCACTCACAGTACAGATACCAGGATCTGGAAACCATCTGCAACTGCTAATGGAACGCTAGCAATCTTACTCTTTTTTTTTTTTGAAAATATTTGTCTGGGATCTTACATTTCAGGTATTAACTGAAAGTTAATTTCTGTCTGAGAAATGAAGGTATGTCAGCTGTTGAACAAGAAAAAAATAGCAGGTGCTTCTTGCACATTTTACACCTGATTCTGACCCTGCTTCATTACAGCAGTTCTTTGTATCACTGATGTTCTGATCAGTATTTTTCACTATTCTGTGAGCAGGCCTTTTTTTCCTAGGCATGTATCAAAAGCAAAAATACCAAAATGTCCACTTTTCCTATGCCAGACTCAGATGCTGTGCTTGCTTGGTATGCTTCATCTCTCAATGATGTAGAACAAAGGAAACAGGAACTCTGACAGGACAATACAAATGTTGGGATTAACAGCAAG
>VXAL01013351.1:20410-53496 GCA_013399475.1 Chauna torquata | reverse complement strand
AATACATGATAACAATGGGCTTGTGTCACTTTTGGGGGAATAATAACAAATTAAGCAGAGGGAAGGTTTCGGTACTTCTTCATGAGGAACATATGCAGAACAGGAAAGGACAGCACAGGTGCAGTTTCACCCTCTACCTAATTGCTGCCTGCCACTGAAAAAGATAATCCTAGTCCTCTTCATTTCCCAGCACTCCTGCAGTCAGGAGATAGTTGGTTCTTACTGATTAGTGGAAAAGAACTTTTTTTCCTTTTAAGGGATACAAGATAAGCAACAGGAAGCACAAGGGCACAAGAGCTGGGAGCATCCTTGTTGGCAGCAGCCTGTAATTACATCAGATTAGGTATAAAGTGATACTGTGCCCAAGGCTGTCTGAAGTTTTAGCGCAGCCCATTAAATTTTGGTAGACAGGGAAAAGGGGAAGGGAAAGCTCTGCTGTTTATGAGAATGTCTGAACTACATCTCTAGATGATGGAATTGGAGATTATGTGAGCCATTTGCTAAACAAGACAGTCAAAGCTCCACAGATCCCCCTGTCAACTCAGGTCAAGCCTAATATTAGCAGGATCATAAAGAAAATTGACACTTCAGCAAGCTAAAGTTTGTTTAAACCCCAAATTTTCTAGCATGAGGGTACATGTAACCTGTGGATAAATTAGAATTACTCTCCAGTGTATCTCATCTAACAACCAGACACAGCTGCTATTTGTGCCGCAGTAAAAGTGAGGTTTCAAAACCATTACGATGAATTGTTTCTTCCCATTGGTTATTCTGAGGCTGCCTCTACCATTCTGATTTTGAAGATGCATAGATCCCTCTTAAAATAATAGCTCTGTTTACTGGCCAAGGCAATTACAGGTTGTATATTACCGCAGATGTTTTAAGTCAGAAGCTACCGAGTACAACCACACTTAGCTCTCACTATTCTACATAAGCTATTTTATTGTCCAAACACATCTGTTTAAAGCTTTCCTCCTTCCAGTCAGGAGGTCACAAATGATACTGGAAAATGCGCCCAGTACGCTGATAGTAACAGCGGGAGACAGGCAAACAAAGTGACTTCCTTCTCTGTTGCCCCCATGCCCAAAACTTTTTTGGGTATTACCAGCAGCTCTCATAGCTACAGAGATTAGGACAGGTGAAGACTGACATCACTACCGCTATAATAACTCCTACATTTATTCTCCTTTGGATTAAATGACAAAGCATGCTCTGGCCACATCTTTCCAAATACCACCACCACCAACAACAACAAAAAAAAAGGCAGTGGGAAATATTTGAATGCACAGATTTGCTAGTTCCCACTGAAGTTTGCCTGTCCATTGTTGTTGTTGTACTACAATAGACTGACAGATCTTTCAAAGATTTAGCACCTAGCAGACTGGTAAACCGACAATAGTAAAAGGTTCAGGTTGGGTGCGGGGAGAGGGTAAGAATGACAGAGGATAAGGTAAAGGAAAAGGAAAAAGCAAATATTCTCCCATAATACCTACAAGAGCTTTTGTTTTTCTTTCGAGTAAAATCTATTCATTGTATCAGTCTCTACACGGAGACTATATATCTAAGTCATATAGCCACACACCAAATGCACCAAGGAAAGACACTTCTCTTTTTCCTTTGATAAGGTGTCCCCTTCTGCCACTACAAGATGAGTAAATTACTCCACCTGTCTAACTGATCCCCAGTATTCAGCTTGACACTGACAATGGCAGTGCACCTGTTAGTGTGATGGACAAGTGATTGGCAGTGTGGCATTTGCAGCTTTCTATAATAAGTTGGTTATTATACAATGATGTTGACAATCTAGAGAGACTGCAAACATTAAAGTGTAACTAGGTATGGGCTTGAAGAAGAAGAAGAAGAAAAAAAACAGGCTAGGGTGAAATGTAACCCTGCATAAATTTTATGCCAAAGGCTTCTTTCATTTTGAAAAGAAAAATATCAAATTTTAAGTGTGTCACTTTTTCTTGGGAGCAAATTATTCTATTTATGTGTAGCCACCAAATGTCAGTTCTGAGTTCTCCCATAAACTAAGCACATGATTGCAAGTCACTGCCTTGATCAGCTTCTCAGGTACATAGCATCTATAAGTGCAAAAAAATGTAAGCAACTATACCCAGTCTTTGTAAGGATATGCCTTCTGCAGCCATAATAAACTACCACTTGATGCAACTATTCCACTTTCTTCCCCATGGTCCTCCTATGTGTATCCTTTCTATACAAGCATGAGCCTGTACACAAGTGTCACAGTACTTACTGTTTGAGGATGGTCAAAAGCCTCATTTGCTATTAGCAGCTGGAAATCTGAATGGCCCTTGTATTTATCAGTTACCTAGGTTGTCAATCTGTATGCTAAAAAACTTACTGGTGCACCTGGAAAAACAGAATACAGTGGAATTTAGCAACCGATAAGAAAATTTCAGGCAAACGAATGTTTCATTTAAATCCAGCGTCTTGTCTCCAGCTGTTACCAGTATCAGGCAGAATGAACTGACTCTACCAGTTAGGCACCTTTGAGGTCATCTCATCCCTATCATATTTTCGCCCAAATTTTTAATAGTTTCCAATTAGTTTAAGTCTGGAAATAAGGATCTTATCCCTGATAATATTCTTGTTAGTATTACTTGCTCTAATGATTGGTTAGATCATCAATGAAGCCTTGATCTTCACTTAAATGTCTACAAACTTACTAGGTGTACGTGTTTTTTTATTACGGCAGACTAAAACATGACAGTGCAAACTGTTACTGCATTCCATGAGAGCAATTCACCCTGGAGCATGTTACAGTGATTAAATATAGGCAAATCATGCAAATTATAAAACCCAAAGATTATGATGTGACACCCGAAAAGCTTTAGAATTCTAATTATATTGTCTACACACACATTACTTGACATATCTTTTCCTTTAACTGTGATACGATACATATATAATGATAAAGGTTCTGTTCAGCAAATTACATAGTATATGAATTTTACATCCTGTTCTGATTAAATTGCTAATCTTGGTCCCAATGGCTATGTTTGTTGTAGTAATCTGGACAGCACCAGGTCACAGCCTTGAACTCTGGCACATGTATATCCACATGGTCAAATTGTTCGCTAGCCTGTGAACTTCTTACAATTCCCTAACACGGTTGAAGTTGTCAGTCTGTCAGTATTACCTGAGGCTGCTCTCCCAGCAGGCAATTTTTTTTTACAGGGAGAAGGAGCAGAGGGAGCAAATAGTCAGACAGGGAAGGCGGACAATAAATGTTTAGGTGCATGGGTGTGATCAGTGCTGTGACATTTGAAGAATAGAACTTTCCAGATTCTTTTGTTAACTTCTGATCAAATCCAACAAACTTTAATTTCAGGGGAATGGACAACACATGGAAATATGCTAGTCAAATCAATATTTAAGTAATAATCCTTAATTGTCCTCATCATAGCTAGCCTGTTTCCAAAAAAAAGAGAATAAATGCATCATACAAGCATATATATAGTTCCACATCTGATTTTGAAGTGCACAGACTGACATTTTTTCTGCAAACAGAAGGCTAATCATGGATTCATCACGTTACTATCAAAAAAAATCTTCCAGTTTTTTTTACATATATTTTTTTCCAAATAGTTATAAGATCTTCTGAAAAGAACACTAAAGCTTAGAAATGAAATCATGATATTGTGTTCACAACATCATTAACAATTCATTTATTTATTAAAAGCTGATAAATTAATAATGTCTTAATAAATTTGTAGTCCACAGTAATTGATTATCTACAAATCTTAGAACTCAGCAGGTTGGTTTATAACCATGGGTTTCAACCACATATTGCAACTGCTACAAATCTGTTTCAAGCCATATATAACACACAGTATTCATGATTGCAGCATGCTCAAAAAACAACTTCTAACTCTTTTTAAATTTCAGGAGGTATTTCATATAGCTATTTTTGATACAGCTGTTACTAACACATGCATTCACACACACAGAGACATGTATATACATCCACACATACAGAAATACTTTTCTGTTCTAAGTTTAGTGGGTAAAAAAGTCACAAAATTAAAAGAATGCTGAAACAAGCAGCTACATACTCTAAATGACTGCTGCAATGCAAAATCCAGTTTCACACAACTTGTATAGTGACTTGAAATCTATCATTTTTTCCCCCAATCCAAATGCTATTTTTCAATTCAGTGGGCCTCAATCTTTTCAACAAACTGGATCAATTTGAAGCTACTCATTCAAAAGAGTCCTTAAAAGTCAGTCTAAGAATTCAACATGACAAAAGAGACAAAGAGTCATCTTCATTTCCAGTCACAATCAGTTGTGCGCACAGCTCCATTTCAGAGTAGCACCGTTGGACTGTGCTATCAGTGCAAGCCTCTCAGGAAAGAGCAAACAGCCTTCCAGTTTTTGTTTTGTTTTGATTTCCAAACTGCAACTGGGCAAGAAAATTAGTAACTTTTTTTTTTAAAAAAAACTTTTTAGAATACAAAGGGGTATTTTTTAAAAATACCTTCCTTCAGGCAGGCAACTCAGAACTGTTATACCAAAGTAGAAATGGAAGAAGCGATAGCTTTTTAGCTAAGCAAACTCATAGTGCGCCCTTCTCACGTGTAGGAACACTACCCACTTTCATTGACTTCACTTGGTAAATATAAACAAGTATTTTAACCTGCACAATCGCTAATCACGCTCAATTGCAATTATACAGCATGAGCATATGCCAGAGGTCTCATACCACAGATGTGGTTACAGTTTGGGAAAACACAGTCTCTGATGGCTGTGAAAAACTGCTGCCATGACACCATGCTTGTGAAGGGGGAGGTGGTAAATGAAAGTTCAAAAGACTCTGGAGCAGCTGCTCTGTCTCCAACGTACACCTGTACTCATGTAACCTAACTCTTTGATCTCACATAGAAATTTGGCTGCCTTATGTTGTTTGCAAGGAGAAGGTACGTCATGGTAGACCCGTTTATATGCAGCTGATCTGTTTCTACACAAATGTTTCTGAAAGAGAAAAAGAAGCTATGCTGGTGGTACATAAAGAAAGAATCAAGCGTAGGAAGCACAGCTCATGTTTCAATAAAGGCCACAGAAACATTAAAGTATATTAGCATATTAGCATATTAATAGGAACACTAGCAAAAAATAATAAAAAAAAAAAAAAAANNAAAAAAAAAAAAAAGGAAGAGATTCCAGAATATTCAGAGGACCAACAAATTCCAAAACAGTACAGAAAAAAACCGATATGGACACATACACACAGAAAGTGTAAGACCAGACTGAGCAGGACAATGGAAAAAATAAAGGTATATTCAAAAATTTTTCCCACCTCTAAAAACTGTTGGTATAAAGATTTGAGAGACAGAGTACAACAGGTATACTTATCTTTTTTTTCCAGACTCTGCTGAGTACTAAAACTTTGCTTCCTAGCCTTTTTTTTTTTTTTTTTTTTGTGCCATCATTTTCTCATTTGCTCTAACACAACCCAGCAGCAGAACCAGTATGTCAGCCAGATAGAGTGCCCTACCTTCAATTCTTAGCTCCTTTGAAGTCCAGTGGAATGCTCCCTCTCATGAGGTGTCACCCTTCTGTCCAGGATTTTGAAGTGCTGAGCTATGCCAGTCAAGCAGACAGCATCCTGGCACATCTCTCAGAGAAGGCTTTCCACTCTCCTGTGATGCCACAGCATCTCAAGTGTGGAATGTTAACCATATGAAAATTTTATGAAATATTTTCATTTCTACAGAAAGGAAAGATACATTGAGCTGGCCTCAAAATGCATTCTGTTCTCACATTTAGCTGTTGGTTTATGAACTGTCTATTAAATTAACATTCCTGAAAACAGTATGTCTGTCTTGACCTTTTGAAGCTCAGTTGCATCCAAACAAATGAGGGCATTCCGATAGGTGTTCTTTTCACAGTACAAAAAATGCCATAGGTTTTGTTCTCAGTCAGTTCTGCTNGCTAGTAACCAACTGGGAAACAATGCTCCAGTGGAAAAATACAACAAAATTTAATACAGATGAAAAGAGAGTTCTATGGAAGTTCTTCCAAAAATGTACCAAATAAAAACAAACATGGTTTGTGCCTATCTTTTCAATCTACCTGCTTAATTTTTCTAGCAGGATTATATGGCAAGTCAATGAACTGAAAGTGCCTAAGTATGGTACTCAGGTATTATTTCCATTACCAGGTGTTCAGTTCAACGGAGCAAGTCACTGAATTTATTATTCACGACTGTCCCTACATATGTATTCAACAAATACAAAATTTAGACATGTGTATCAGGCAATCTGAATGTGGTTTATAATACTCTAGATTTTATAAAATCTTTAGACACAAATTAGCAAAAAGTTACATCTTAACAACTCCTAATAAAAATGGATTTTTATTTTGGAAGGCCACCCCAAATGTCACGATATGGAGAAGAGTGAAGTTTCAACCAATATCTCTTTCTTCTCTGTTCATATTGAAAATATGACAGTTATCTGTGAAACCTATCAGCTGTGTATGTCACAATATGTATTTTGCAAAACAGTATCATTATTTTCCAGAGAAGATAAGCTATAATACTGTTATTTTCTTATAGACATCCTCATATCACATTCCTTTTCCCTCACAGCCTGTATAACACACCCAGGTACAAACTAGGTTTCATTAGTAATTTGATAGACTCAGCATCCGTCAAGATTTCTGTCAAGAAATCTATTAAATCTACTGAAAATGAATCTTTTGACAAGTTATGCTGTACCACTAGTAATGGTTCTATTCCCATAACAGGTCTCTTAGCACCATACTATAACTGAAAAATCATTAGGATACAGTCCCTCTTCTTCAAAGGGTAAGAAAAAAAAACAGAAAAACTTTCCTACTAGGGCACAAAATGCTATTGACTCAATTTTAAATAAAATCATGCTGTCCCAAAATCACATTCCACAGTTGGGAAAGGTCCTTTTACTGGTCAACGCTATAATGTACAGAAGAGAATTGGAGTTAGCCTATACTATGTCCAGGTACTCTTTTATTTACCTTGTATCAAAAGAATAATCTTATTTTTTCCTCGTCACTGAAAATCTCAAGGCCAGTGCTAATTAACTGTAAGCTATGGTAACTGCCAGACACCAAGCAATCTCTTCCCGCTTTAAAGGTTCTCTACATATTTTTGAAGTATGGATGTAGGGGCTTTAATTTTAGGCCTAGAAACGGCATTAAAATCAGAGATGATTGAATCAATACATTCAAAACATATTTTATGAATATGATATATTCAATTGATTGAATTGATATATTCAAAAATCTCCCAAACCAAGAAGAAAGTATTTTCCTGACTTCACTGGATTTTGACACTGGCCTTGCTAACTGGTACCAGACAACATGGCCAATGGAAGCAACATTGCATAAAGCTCTAAACATTGTATTATCCAAAACCTTTCTCTGCACAGGGGTTATCTGGGTCTTTTCTGCGAAGTCCAGAAGAGGTTCAGGTAGAGAGCGCATTAAGATCAATTCCACATTTATAAGAGGAGAAGTTAAAGAAATATCCCACTTTGCTGTACAGGATCTTCAAGCAAACATATAACAATCTCTCCAAACCTTTTAATCCTGCATTTAGCATTATTTAGCAAAGTCTACTATGATACCATATTGATATCAGTTTGCAGCAGCTAAATGTCTGTAAAGACTCATTCACACATCCCCATTCAAAACAAATCTTGAAGTGGACTAAAGCTGCGATATTATGAACACTTTTTCTAAATATCAGCAAATATTATAGCTCAAACAAATCCTAAAAATAAATAAATATGAGGGAGAAAAAGGAAGAAGCAAGCTTTCTAAATGTTCCTTAGTGATGTTAGTTCTGTTTTTTCCCTTCAAATACATGTCTACTCCCTGGGAAAAAAAAAAAGAAAAAAAAAAAGTGAAATGATGGATTTTGCATTCAGAAGCATAAATACACTGTGTTCTTTTACTTACTCATAAATGCCTACAATGATGCGGAGAAAGAATAACAAGGGAAGGCTTATCATTAATTGTGGGCATTGTGCCAGTTGACTCCTTCAGTACAATGCCTTCTCAGAATCTGAAGAAAATGAAATATGTAAAAGAGGGGATCTGAAATCCTAGAGAATTTTTATGCAAGTATTAAAATAAGAGGCAAATCAGATGAGTGTGTGTGTGTGTGTGTGTTTAAGAAATTGTACCCCACACAAATAATAGGAAATTAATTAATTGCACAAGAAATACTCTAAGCATACATTACTCTTTGCTTCCACTGTTGAAAGAAATACAGACACAAATATTTTTATACTGCAAATAGACTTCCTAGGTCAAGTCTTTATAAAAACCCCTAATCTTCAACTTTGCTAATTAAAAACAAAACAAAACAAAACAAAACAAAACAAAACAAAACTAACAAACTAAAAAATTTGTAAGTGATATTCAGATATTTCAGCTTGAAGCCACAGTTTGATGTCTGTTGTGTAAACCAAAGTACTACATTGAAGTACCTAATTTTTAGCACTGATTTAACATTTAACAGACATGAGTGTGTCCACTCTTCTTAGTTTTCAACACTGCTCAGAACGCTGTTAACAATAGAACTGTCATTTCTAAAACAAAACAAAACAAACAAAAACCACAAAGTCACACTGGATTGACTTCGTTTAAATATTTGGGGATATCATTATTTAGCTGAACAACAGTTTTTATCCAGTGAGCTCTCCCTGCACAGTGTAAATGAGCAGCTCAGTGTGACAGAGGAAACACAACATTCAGAACAAGTCATTCATATGTGACAATAGAAATGATTCCTTCTGATGTGTGGATGAAAAACATATTTCTATTTGTCTGAGGTATCACACATCATAGTAGAGAATCCTTTAGACTGAGTCCATTCATCAAAACAGAAAGACTATGTTAGCATATGAGTTACTGGAACACTACACAGTTCTTTTTTCAATACCAAAATTGACTATATTCAGAGGTTAAAATGTAAATAGTAGAAATTGAATTTTTTGACATGAATAGTAGCATTGCAATATGAAAGCAAAAAGGCAATAAATGAATAATCATGTAGCCTTTCTCCTAAATGTGCTCCTATTGAAAGTTCTCAACAAAACTTCAGCGTAGCAAAACTTATCTCACATCTGCTCATATTGACTAGCTTCCCAGCTGAATCTGATACATTTTAAGAGAAAGTCAAAATTGAAGATTTTGGACAAAATCTTTCTTTCATTCTTTTAAACCTTTACTTAATATTAAGCACAATTTAATCCTTAGTGTAAGACTTTCACAATCCCTTAAAAAATAAAAATTTGATTGTAAAGAAAAATAAACCCCAAACCCTAACAGCTGTGTGCACATTTAATCTTTAGGAAAGCATGTGTTCTGAGAATCTGTTTGTTTCTAAAACATCTGTAGGCATTTTATAGAAAATTACATTCCTCAAAAAACATATTGCAATCACACTTCATACACATCGGTATTCTCAACTGCACACCGTAACAATACTTCATCTACTACCAATATAATAACAGCACACACCACCTACAAGTTATTAATGTCATTAGAACACTTTTTTTTCACTTGACAACACCTTTGTTTGTAAGAAATTAATCATTTTAACTAAACCCTTATTTTATACAAAAACATATACTATGTTTAATTGTAATTGGGAACAGAAAATAAAAAGCCACATAAATCCCATTTAAAAAGGTGAAGATGATGTGTATTTACAAGAAAGTATCTGGAAAGTATCTGTTAAAGAGATTACTTCTTTCTTTTTCTATCCCAACTTCAGTATAGCAGTTCTTAATGCATGTGGCACATACACCTATCAAATGATCAATGCCTATTGAGTTACACAGCCAAGTCTGTGAAAACCGTGTGATAATCAAATCTCTCTGTTTAAGGGTATGTTTTAAGCTTTCTAATATCATCTGAACCCTTATGCTCTTTGGCGTTCAGCTTAATCACACAGATGTCTTCACAGATGAATACTGAGTCTACCAGCTACTCTTATGTGGAGCACAAGGCTGCTGACAGGTGGCCATACCATGCCCTTCATTCTTACAGTGTAAAAGCACAATGCACTTCACATGCTGGAAAGTTAGCAATGCAAATCCCTCTCTTGCTCTCCGGTATGACATTTTGCCAACTACAGTAACACTGCTTACAAACCAGCTATTTTTACATGATTCCTGCAGACTCACTACAGTAGGTGGCTCAATCCTTTTCACCTGGATATGATGGAGGTGGGAGGGGCAGTGGGAATGGAGGTCTGCAATGGGAAGGGTCTGCACTGGAGAGGAAGGAACAGCATCACTTAAGGCAGGGTAGCTATTTTTGCTGTCGCCATTCCCAAGTCAGTCAAATACAAGGAACAACACAGGTTCTTTCCTTACATGTGAAGTAGGGCATGCAGATCCTGTCTAGTAATGAATGATTTATACTTCTGTACCTCCCTCAGAGAAAGTGTCCTTTAACTATGCTTCAGAATAAGCCAGAGTTAAGTAACTGGTACTGAAGACCTGTAAACTGAGGCACAAAAAGATTAAGGCATAGATTTTAAGAGTGTTTTAGGCATTCAGAAATCTAAACACTTAATCTTCATATATGTGCCTCTACAGGTGAACCCAGGCCTGTATTGGGTTTATGTGGTAAAGGTTTGGTAGCAGGGGGGGCCACAGGGGTGGCTTTTGTGAGAAGATTCCAGAAGCTGCCCCATGTCAGATAAGAGCCAGCTCCAGCCGGCTCCAAAAGGGACCCACCGCTGGCCTGACCTGAGCCAGTGAGTGATGTTGTTTGCGCCTCTGTGAAAGCAGATTTAAGAAAGGGAAAAAACTGCTGTGCAACAGCAGCTGGGACAGAGGAGTGAGGAACAGTCCTGCAGACACCAAGGTCAGTGAAGAAGGAGGGGGAGGAGGTGCTCCAGGCACTGGAGCAGAAGTTCCCCTGCAGCCTGTGGTGAGGATGATGGTGGAGCAGGTTGTCCCCCTGCAGCCCATGGTGTACCACGGCGAAGCAGATCTCCACACTGCAGCCCCTGGAAGAGACCACAGTGGAGCAGGTGGATGTGGCCTGAAGGAGGCTGCAGCCCATGGAGAGCCCCCGCAGGACCAGGCTCCGGGCCGGACCTGCAGCCCATGGAGAGGAGCCCACACAGGAGCAGGTGATCCAGTGGGAGGTGCAGCCCATGGGGGACCCATGCTGGAGCAGTTTGCTCCTGAAGGATGGACCCCGTGGCACGAACCCCTATTGGAGCAGCTCTTGAAGAGCTGCAGCCTGTGGGAAACCCACGCGGGACCCGTTCGAGAAGGACGGCATCCCGTCGGACGGACCCCACACTGGAGCAGGGACAGAGAGCGACCATGAAGGAGCAGCAGAGACGAAGCAATATAGACTGACCGCAGCCCCCATTTCCTGTTCTCCCACTCGGGGAGAGGAGGTAGAAAAGGGTGGGTGGATGGGTGGAAGGTGTCTTTAGTTTGCTTTTAGTTTCTCACTGCTCTAGATCACTAGCGATAGTAATAACTTTATTAATCGCCCTATGCTGAGTCTGTTTTGCCCATGACAGTAGTTAGTGAGTAACCTCCTTGTCCTTATCTGAATCCTTGAGCCCTTGTCCATCATATTTTCTCCTCCTCTTCCTTTGAGGAGGGGGAGTGAGAGAGCGGTTGTGGTGGAGCTCTGCTGCTCAGCTGGGTAAAACCACCACAAGGCCCAAGAGAAGTACCCACATTTCCGAATTTTACGTCCATGCTGGCTATCAGTCCTGACTCTAAAAGTGTTAAGACTCTTTTCCTGGAACAGAAATTAAACACAACATACACCAAGCAAGAAGGTCAAGTTTTGTGAAAATAAGAGAACATATGCAATGTCCAGATTCCCAGCTGAGTGTGGACAACCACGAATGGTTTAGAGAGAAGTCTGAAACAAGTCCCTCCTTTATTACTGATGAAAAACAGATTTCCTTTCTCACTTCAGTAAAGCAGAATAAATACATGGATGGTAAATGACAATTATGCTAACTAAATCCTGTCTCTTTACTGTCTAATCAGCATAATGTGTGCAACTCCTTAGGCAGCCATGTTGTAAATATGTTACTCAATGACTGTAAGGGCAAGCTATGAAATCAAATCAGAATTTAATGTAAGACAGGTTACTTTTTTGTTTCGATACCTTCCACCATCATTTAGTATGTACAGAGCAACCATGCTGGTCAAAATACAAAAGCTGAATGTGAATTTCATGCAAAATAAGAGGATGAATTTCTTCTTTGTACCCAAAGTATGAACAACGTATTTCAAGACTCAATAGAAGTTATAAATAATAATAATAATCATCATCATCATCATCCAGTGATATAGATTCATTGCCTAAAGTCACTACATCTGTTGTGTGACTGCCTTGAGCTTTGCTATGCAGTTGCATAGCCAGATTGCATGCCCAGTAATATGTTCAGCAAGCAATGTATTTCAGCTGTTTCTTGTCCTTGTGTATATACCTGTTTTGACAATACTCTAATATGAAGAACATTGCTGTCAGAAGCAATCTTTTTGCACCTATAATGCACAGCTGTTCAGAAAACCATGCAGAAGAGCTAAGGAAATTACTGGCTTTAGGAAACATTGTCTTAAGCTGTTCAATCAAATCCTTACCTGTGTTTACCATGGGAACTGCTAAGCAATAAATGCTTCCAAGCTAACACTTCCCATTTACTGCCTAATATGCAAAGGAAAATACAAGTTTACATAGACAGTCATTTGCTTTATTAGAAAATACTACCGACAGCCTTTTGGGAACTTTAATACCTGGTGGTTACTTTCTGCTTTTTAATACTAAAATGAAGACCTAAGTCTTTATATATGCAACAATGTTTTATTGTAAAAGCAGATTTTTGTTATTCAGATTTTATGCTGTTTCGACAGTAGGTCTGGTTATATGAACTCTAATTCAGCAGAAAAAAAATGGAAAATTCTTGGAGTCATGAATTTCTAATGGATAATGGTTTCTTCTTTGTGATTAATATACAGAATAGATACAGAAGACACTGTTTCCCCTTCCAAAAAGAAAAAAATCATTTTCACAAAATTTACTACAATAAAAAATTATTTATTTGTTTAAGAGGTCTTACTGGTTAACAACAAATGAGGCCACACAAGTTTTCCGTCTGTTAAAACAGCAGATGAATTTATTGGAAAGCAACTAACAGCTAAAGAGGCAAAATGATATTCTAGATAAAATACATCAGAACATTCAGTTCATCTCCAGAAGCAGCCAGAGCTAAGGCTATAACCCAGCAATAGCTCATTCACATACTTTGTGTTCTGCAAGAAACTGAGGTAACAATCTGCAGCTCCTGGACCAAAGCACACAACTTCGTTAAGGAACAGTTTAACAATCCTGTTGGGGTTTGGTTTGGTCTGGTTTGGTTGTTTTCCACTATCTGAAAAAAAATCTCTTCAAAAGATATCTCCTCCAGCTCTCATCTGTACAAATTTGATTAAAAGACTATGTTTCAGATTTAATATTTAAGTGTGTGGGTTCCAAAAATAATCTTATGTTGAAGCATCTCAACCTACTAAACATAAATTTCTAGAAATAAATTGTTCTGACATCCAGACCTAAAAAGGGTGGAGAGTAACAGATGAGGTAGCACAGAAATACAAATGCTTTCCTCACTTCTTCTACCTGGAATTTACGGCTTTCCTACCCACTGTCACTTGGACTCGTTTTCTCAAGTATTTATGCTAGTCTTTCCCTGATGGAACCATTTATGTGAATATTTATTATCACCTTTTATTGTCACTAGATTCTTATGTCAGGAACAGGATTCTGGACAAGGAAAAAACCGTTTATTTTGTGTTTGTTGTTGTTGTTTTGGTTTCTGTTTGTTTTCCTTTTTAAAGCACTGTAAGTGAAATAGTTGCCAACTGTCACTATAAAAGCAACTTGGAGAGTGCAAGACGTATTTTGGGAATTTTAACCACAATGCTGAATACCTCTCATTAAAGGAAACCGAGCAGTTTAGAACTTTTGCCATACTCCTGTTTCTTCATAAATCTTATGCTAAACTCATCATCTAATGATGATGTGAGTCAGTTTATAACAGTATATTTGAATTTTGTTGGAATAAGATTTACAAGATAGATTCTAAGTGTCCTGCACTTAAAGCAGGAGACAGTTTTAGTGTACTGTTCAATGCTATTGATCTCATTGTTCAAAAACAAACTAACAAAAACAACCACACAAAAACAAACAAACAAAAGCAAAACAAAACAAAACAAAAAACAGTGGCAATGGTGGATGTTTAACTATTTAGGTTTCAACTCTACAAGGAAAAACAGAAGCTGACATGAGCTTGCAAGCAAAGCAGTCTTCTACCTTTATCAAATCAAATAAAATATGAATCTTTAAAGATACTTTAAAGCTCCAATTTCAAAATGAATTGTTACTCTCTTTTGTATCACTGCTACAATAAAAGAGAAACATATTCTACGTGATATTCATCCTGACTAGCCTTAAAAGTTGAAATTCCAGATAGGCCTATCTTCGTTTAACCTATAAATATAAATCTGTTTCATTTCACGTAAAATCTAACTCTGATCCAGAAGGGAGAATAAACGTGTCAAATAGGAATTTAGTAAGGAGAGTAGCAGGAACAGTATCCTGTTTTTTAAAGTAACTTTCTGTTTGTCAAGACAGAGGCACTACATTTGTAAGGGCTGTAAATAACATACATCATATATTTTCTTCTGCACTTCCATAGTACAGTATTTAATTTATCCTCTGAGAAATAAGTTCATGTATATTTAAAGAAAAAGCTTGCTTGAACTATGCAGTATTTTACAATTTGTAAATCTCTTATCTTAAAAATATACAATTTTCCTTACAACCAGCACCTCAAATAACCTACTTATTAAAAATAAATCAGAGAAAAAGGGGTAATTGCAGCACAGGGAGCAAACTATGGAGGTTCAGAGACAGGAGACTACTTGCAAAAAGAGAATTCTGGGTTAAGCTTCTTCTCATATCATATGAACATGTGTTTAACACTTACCTTCTGCAGATTGTGAGTTCTACTGCTGTGGATGTTTTATCTATGCAGACAATGTGAAAATATCATAATTACACTCTTTTCTTTGACAGGATATTGATCATCTACTTTCAGAATCCAAATACTTAACTCCTTGGACTGAAATTCTGTCAGCATGTTTGGATATACGGCATGAGAGAATGACCAGGGATGCTCTTTGTGCAGTAAAACTCACATGCTACCCTACCAAGTGGCATTCATAGTGAGTTCTGGGTGACAGATATCAGCTTCTATAATTTTGCAAGTTCAGTAATAATTGAAACTGCTTTGGTATCATAACCACAGAGAAAAAAAAAAAAAAGAAAAGCGGGTGTATTTAAAATTTAAGTTTAATCTAAACACTGTTTGCTATGCATGCTTCCTAGATATGCAGAGTCAGAGAAAAATCCACTGGTTTTTGTTTGTTTATGTACAATTCATTTTTCCTAGTAGAAGGTGGCTGTTTAGATGAGTATGCATTCCTCCAATCTCACTTCAAAATTTTGAGATTTTCAGATTAACTGATTAACAGATGTTTGAGCATATCTTTCATGCACAAGTGAACAAGTGAAATAGTTTTTTGTTAAAATCAAAAAATGTTTGAGGTGCTTATTAAATACAAAAAAATGTGAATATGTTTGAGGGTCAAAATCTGATGAAAAATTATTTTTAATGTGTGAGATGAAAAAGTTAGAAATGCACTGATATTTTTAAGATTTAGGAATAGATCTTAATTAATATCTTAATGAAAAGTACTGTGTATTATAAATGCTTATTCAAAAAGAACTCTACATGTGAGGAGAATTAAAAATAAAGAAGGTTGAGAGGTTATAGCCAACTGCTTTACAGCTCTGGAACATTCATCTATTTATTCTGGTTTTAATTCATTTGACCAGCTTCTTTCTGTCTGGTCCATTTGGCATAAAGTTTTTGTCTGACCTTACTGTCTGGAGATCATCTCAAAATGACAACTGAAAACACAGCATGATACGCAGCATGTATTTCCTAGCTTACTACCATTAGAAAAAAACAATAAAATAAATAGTGAAGAAACACCTGGAGGCAAGATCCATGCACAATCACTTCTAAAGCAGAAAAGAATAAAATGGTGAAATTTCATATGTCTCGTTAGACAACTCCATATATAAAAAAGATATTTACTTATGTCACATATACATACATAACTGACTACTTCACTTCTTGTTAAATGAACTGCATACCTAAGGATAGGATTCTCCACTAGCAACATGCACAGACCATTACACCTCCACAAAGCCAAAGAAGCTTTCTGGAAAACAAAACAAAACAAAACAAAAAACCCACAGTGTATATACACTACAGTTACACTAATACATACTTTGTTGTGGACATGTTAATGATAGACCGTAATAGTTACACTGACATCAATTTATAATTCCCTTCCAACTGGTCGACAAAAAACTTCCAGCATTAGTATTACATTAGTATTACAGTGTATTTCTTTTTTATCAGTGTAAAGTTAAAATGTCATTCCTGTTGGAAAAAAAATTAAATGCCTGTTTTTCTGCTGTATATAGTTGCCATTTGCTTTACTTCGGGCTGTAAAAAAACAGATTTCTGCTATACAGCAAGCAAGATGCTGCTCTTAACTGCGAGCTGCAAACCAGCAGTAGCACACTGTTTAGAAAAAAACTATGTATTTCAATAGAGAACCAGGAGAACATTACTACTTGTTTAGAGATTGCTGAGGCTTGAGTAAGGGCAGATTACTGTGTTTTGTTTAGCTTTGCAGTTTTGATAGCAAGTCCTGTATCTATTTATATATTATCTCACATTTAAATAACTGACCCCATTTCTTCTTTTAAGTGGTTATTTTTTGACACGAAGATGCTGCTTATAGTGAATAGATATCTTTTCAAATTGTTAAAAAAAAAAAAAATTAAACAAGTAAAACTAATCTGGGTCATATCTGTTAGACTTTCCTGAAAAGAAAAAGGAGTCAAAGAACAAGAATTTTCCAATGTATCAGTATAATATTACTAGCCATATACCATTAGAATACAGATTCTGTGTGTACGCACATGCATCTTAATTGGTCTAGCAGATTCCCAAACTGTTTCTTTACAGCTGTTGAAGAAATAAAATAGGTCACAGAGCTTTATCTGAAGAACTAGAGTAGGTTTGCCCTGTCTCTTCTGCTTCCTATTTTGAGTTATTCTCTTTTTTAGATCTGATCTTTCCAGCCAGAGAGCTCAGAGATATTCATTAAACATGGCACAGGTGATTTCTAAAACATCCCCATAGCTACTGACAACCATTTTCCATCCAAGAACTTCTCAGTATCCAAAATTTCCTTGGGAACACGTTTTCATAATCAACCCTCACATCTCTATTTAAACTTGCCATCTCATTGTCTGCCACTAAACAAACTGTGCAATTCCAACCCAGGAAGTAATACTGGGGTACAGCGAATTGAAAGTAGGAAGCCAGTCTCCTCTCATGCACAGGCAGAAAGCTTCACCAATCACCTCAGGATCTGACTCTGTGGTTAATCTGCTATCCCTTACAGGCAGGTGATCCATGAAATATCTCTAAATATTGCATCATACCCCTGTAAGCCCTGCACTGCAGGCAGTTGTGCTCCACAACATTTTTTTTTCTCCGTGCTAACTTTTACACTTCATTTTGGCACATGCAGCTTTCCAAAGACACTGAAAAACATGCCTGCAAGTGCAACCTTTTTCTTTCAACAGAATTTTCCAAAACATCCATACAGAATATGGGACACTCGGTACTTGACAACTCTTGAGGAAAAGGTAGATTTCTTACTACATTACCTAAGAGACCTTTATAAAACTAAGCCTGTCCATTTATACAAATAACTGATAAGCCTACATCACTGGATATCATACAAAAGCAAGATTTCAAAAAGCAGAAAACCACAACTCTTTTGGCAAACCACCCAAGCACAATTTTGCTAAGATTAAAATTATTCTACATCGAAGCCAGAGATCACAGACATGAAAGCACTTTTATTCTGATCAATACTGATATGGTTCACTGAATCACAGCAGAAAGCAGTCAACCAGAGCCAGCTATCAGCCAAAGAAATCTGACCTCCAGGGCTGGGATCCCATCATGTCTGAGACCCAGTACTAACCAAATGAAATATTGTTCACACACAAATTAAACACTGCCACTCTCAAAGCTGCCTTCTAAGGAAAAGGCTGAATGAATTAGCAAGCAAACTAACTTCAAAGGGTCCTTTACAGAGAAGACACGTAAATATCAGTGCTTTGATCAACAGTGTCCATCAGCTGTCTTTCTCCCAACACAGTTCTACTATTTGTCATAAAAAAATATACACAATCAATTATAGAATAGACATATGCGCTAAACATTGACTATTGAGTTGAAATACACCTGGCAAGCTTTTGAAATTTGCATTCCCTAAAGAATATGATACTATTTTAGGTTGAGACGCAGTTTGTCTTTTACAGCCACTTTTGCTGAAGGAGTTTGTGAGAGTTAGCCCATCTAAATTTTTAAAATCCCAGATGCTATTGATAATGTTACTGAAGAGTTAAAGCTTGATGTTGTTGGTTACTTTGTTTGTATCTGCAGCCATCTCTTCACAGTTTTTTAAAACAAGATCTTTGCATATTGACATGTTCTAATCAGAAAATAAAACAAACAAACTAGACTTGTACATTGAAAAACTAGTTTCTTTTGTAGACTCTGATAACTCTGTAGCTTTTCACCTGTCTGGGTCTCTTTCTAGCCATGCTACAAGGAGTCCAACCAGACTTAAGGATGCTAGCAGATATGAAAATGCATTTAGTTTATTCCCACAACATTATGCAATGTGGTATGCAATGAAGGGGATACATGAAAGCACTGCCTCTTCTGTCAGGCCATATTTTCAGAGCCATTTCATCCAGAGAAGAGGGCCTTGAGCTCTTCAGCAATGGAAAGCACATGCTTACTGTTCAACACAAGACAGCACATAAACCCAGACCTAGCCCCTATGTCCACCAGGGGAGGCACTAAATTAGATTTGTAACCAATGCTAATTCAGGCACCATTAGCTCGAAAGTTATGTTGTATTCTACTGCTCTGCCTTCAGGATGAGGTCTCACGCCATCATTGAGGCAGACTGTACAGAAAGAGGGAAGCTGCTGTCTGATTGCTTAGCAACTTCGCAAGAGAAATGCCTTCCCACAGGAAGAAGATTTCTCAGTGGAATTCCTCCTGCGGCACAGCAACCCATTAGAAACCTGTCCAGCACGGGGATCCTATATCTGCCTGGAGAGCCTGATTTGCTACTGTCTAGATCACTGTGTAGTGATCTGTACCTGGATAAAATGAGCATAAAATGTTGTTATCTTCTAGTTCAGTCACATTTTTACACTCCCTTTACACCACAGTAAATGATTACACACACAGCAAAACAGTGAAAGTCAGGTTTGAAAGGCGTTACTTTTTACCCGTTCTTTGCCATTTCTTGGTAGCACACAAGTATAAAAATATTGCCAACAGCCTCCAATAAGAACAACTTCTTTCCCACCTGACAATTTCAAAGAATTTTGCAAACAAACAATCAATTCCCACCACGCCCCCCGTGAAACAAAAAAACATATTATGTGGGCAAGCAAATTAAGCCTCAAAGAAAGTTACCTAAGGTGAAGGACAAGTTAATTGAAGAAAGTCCTATGTCTCCCACGAGACCTAATTCTCAATCCTCTGCCTTAACCCTTAAGCCACACCAACCTTTTGTAATAGCATTATCGGTAAAGGCCCACATTTCATTTTCTGTGTATTGCAGTTCCTCCATCTCCCCTTTTTCTTTTCCCCAGGCACTAGAAAAGAGACATTAATTCTCCTCTGATATGAACGTCTGTTTTTCTGACATACTGATGCTCATATAGATGTGGTTTTGCACCTCTTCTTCACTTTCCCTCCCACTAGGTAAAGCTGAAGGTGTCTTTATGTTGAATAAAAGGGTAAACATAAAAGCAGAAAGAAATAAGAAAGATGAAAAAGAGCACGATAAGCAACACCAAGCACTTCCACAATTCTACACAACAGATGACGCTGTGCTGTGACAAATCAGGCTTGTATAGATTCTGTCATAAGCTAGCAAAAAGACAGTACAACTTTCAATGGTCATCCCTGTTTTCAAAACAGTGCATTAAAACAAGATGTTCCCTTTACTGGCTTTTTTTTTTTGCCAACAACTATGTACTCCATCCCTTTTTTACATGCTAGCAGGAGTCAAGAGCTTGTGAAACACTAGTACCAGTTAAGGAAGTCTTAGAGCACCTAAATTCCATAGAAAATACAAACACCAGTAAGAAGAGCAGCAATATTTCTTCCATGAGACGGTGCCATTTTTCTAAAGCAAGGGCCAATCAGGCCATTTTTCCTCAAAGAAACCAGCAGAAATCCCCAATCCTTTTCAGAGAAAAGATCGGTTTTCAGACATGCTTACATTCAGTTGCATGAGAACTTACCAATACATAATTACCCTTCTGGTAAATGCCTTTCAAGCAGGTGCTTTTTTAAAAATCCCATTAATTATTAGGGCAAAGTGTGGCACTAGCTAATCATATCACAGGTTATACAATTTCACCCTAAGAGTCCTCTTTAACAACATTATATACATGTCCACAAGTAATTTTTAAAAGTGTAATTCCGATATTCCAGCAGTAAATGCAGACTAAGGTTTAATTATTTTCTGTATATCCCACATGCACTCATCTTAGAATTTCCCCCTCTACACAACTTTAGCAGACAACTATTTCTCTTTCCTCAATTCCATTTTTTTTTTTGCAGTAAACCAGCACTTGTTTACCTAGACCATTACATGTGCATAATGAAGACTTGTGATTATCTTTAAGTTCCCATGTCTCTCCTTCTTCTACCAACCTGCCAGTATCAGGAAACTTCCAGAATAACAATTATGGCACTTAGCGTCAAAAGCATGTTGCTATGATCCTACTATTTTCTTCAAATGCAGTGAACATTTACAAGTCAACACTTTTTAAGACAGAAAGCTGAACTGGATCTCAACATGGTATAAAAAATTGCAATGTTATGATGCATGTGCAATCAACCATTCAGGGACTTAAACTAAAAGTGGTCTTATTATGCAAACAGTAGTCTCTAGTATGCAAATAAATACAAACAAAGCAAAACACAGAACTCTCAAATAATATCAGCTGCTGCTGGCAGTCAAATCATTTCATATAATCATCTAAAAACAAACAAAAACTGTTTTAAGCATGATTGCCACTATATACACCTAATAGGATCATGTGTATGACAGGAATACATTTAAAATCTGAATGCCTACCCCTATTTCTTGAACAAATAGTGGCCCTCTACAAGCAGACAGTCTAATTAATCAATCTATCTTGTAACTGAGCACCAGCATAGCTACGTACTTGCACAAGGGATACAGAATTCAATTTCATAAACCTATTTACAAAAGCAGAGTAACATAATTCACACGAGTAAAGTTTAAGCAGAGGACAAATGCAAAGGACAGACAAAGGACAAAAGCTGCAGCTTCTGGAGCATTATTAACCTCCATCTACTTCTCCCCCACACCCCCCATTCGAAAATAAAGAAGAATAGAAGAAAAAGAAAAATGCACATAGTTTTGAGAACAGCCAGGAGCCAGTACTGCAGGAGAGACTCCCCATACCCTTTTGTTTTAGAGTTCTTGCAGCAGCTATACTGAATCTGCATTACAATGCTTTGCCTCTGGGCAGCAGCAATACCATAGTATACTACATTAACTATAAATGTTTAATCACTGCCTATGATCTCAGCACAGTCCACCAGTTTCATTTTGTGAGCATGGGCCAAGCTGTGCAGAAATATCCTAAATCAAGGTTTAACAGCATCAGTTAGAAATTGCTCTGGCTGTGAATCCTCTTATCTCCTCTTATTCATACTACCCAGCTCTGAAGGCAGACTGTCTTTCCAACGCAACTGTTAAACCTAAAGATGCACCCCACAATGCAGAGCACGTAGACAAGCAAATTAACTCCCAGTCACATTAATGTTATCTAGACCTCAGTGATATCCACACTCCTACGAGCTACAAAGCCAGCTGTCTGTTCTCTGTGAAACAGAAAAGTCATAGTGGGACCCAGAAAAAAGTGAGAAAATGAGATTGCTCAAGTTCATTTCAATAATGCTGTTTTGCATAAAATTAGGCTTTTTGATAAGTAATTCAAGAAGAGATTTCTTTCTTCACTGGAAGAAAAAGAAATCAGGAAACAAACAAGGCAGGATACAGTCGGAAAATCCATTATATGATATATTAAACTGAATTTTCAGGCCCCCTGAGTATAAATAGTCTAAAGATGTAACAAACTGACATTCAACATCCTGTAGGCTAATTATGAGCAACGGCACTAGTAATCCTGAGTGAACTCTTCACCTTCATCATTGACAGAAATGCACTGGTGTAACCTGACTTTAATAGTGAACTGATATCTCCAACATAGTGGTTTAATGAGTTCTGATTTGATGTTAGTAACAGTTTGCCCCATATTAGTGTACTGGTGATGGCCTCCTACAGTGTCCCTTTGAAACAAAACTAAATTAGGATCACGGAACAACAGACATTGTAAACTCTAGTGAATAACCTAAAATACAGGTGTTGATCTATCACAAGTACACAGGACATTAATACGAGGAAAATTTGTTGGCGCAAAAGTTAAATAATCAAGTCTTTGCCTGTGAAATGTGTGCCAGGTATTAACATGTGTCTGTATTTTAGAAAGTTAACTACATGTGTAAATAAGTAATTATTTCTGCATGCAGATACCTTCTGTTTGCAAAACTGCGTAGTCCATCAGCAGGTAATGATACGTTCTTGGTATTTGAGCGCATTATTCTACTGTGCTCATGAGCATTCTGTGAACTTCTTTTAGTAGTCATTTAGTTGTTTTACCTGAGTTTGGAGCATATACCATTGAACAACTATTGCACAATATTTGGAAAATTAATGCATCGTAAAACCCCACTGAGACTAAAACGTACTTTTCACAAGTCTCTACTTAAATGAAAGGCCAGCGTTGTTCCTCCAAACAAGTATAATAGTCATGCTCAGCCACTCTTGGGCAGGAGATCGTTCTTTTCTAAAGAATGTTTTGTGATCTTTTGGCTATATATTTTTTCCACTCTAACAAAATGGAGTTGCAGGAGGTTGTCCTGGTACAGAGTAAAAGGATCCTCTTTCTAAACTAGTCAGAGTAAGCCACTCAGATATCCCATAAGTAGAATTACTATCTTTAAATAAAGATCTCTCCTGTACTCTACAGACCCTGTATTAGTCTACTCCACTCATTTTTATCTGACATGCCACAAAACAGTTTGGAGATTTGTACATTTCCCTTTACTTGTTGCTTTAGTAATGTGCATCTTCCCTTCAAAATTACATGAAACTGCTCAGATACTGACCTGCTTACATCTCTTTCATTTTCGAAGAACAAAAAAAAAAAAAAAAAGATCTGTGGGTAACCAGTACGAAAACCCTACAGTGTCTGCCAGCTTTCAAACATTATCTGTCTTACATTACAGGTCAAGCTTTTAACTTACTTTTACTCTCTACTCACTGTAACACAGCAAAAAGATAGGGGCCCAGAACCCAGCTGCAAATACACAGGATGCGTTTTAGAAGCCCTCTCTTCTCGCTGGTTCCCTCCACTGAAAGCAAGGGGCTTGCCTATTTTGATACTGTTGTCGTGAAGTGCTCATTAAATTATTGTTCATAGCAGGGGGCAAGGATACTTTTGACTAAATCTGTTAGCCAGACTCCTGCAGTGACTCTCCTCTGGATTCCCCAGCAGGCGTCTCTTTGAAGTGCTCATAATAAATGGAATACAACCAGGAGAAATCAGAAAGGGCAATGTTGACAACTGTCATAGCAGGTTACAGCTTGAATGGCAACTGAGCAGAAGGTCTCTTTCTCTGTCTCTCTCATACCTCAGATCTCCTTAGCATCATTTCTGGTAGGCATCCAATCTCCATTAGTAAGTTTCTGGAAAATTACATTTCTCCCTAAATTCTCTCTCTCTGCTGTAAATGTAATGCACTGTTCCAGGCCACCAGGTCTGCTAGATGAAATGATTTTGCAACTGTAGTAGCATATCCACTATGATAGGCGAAATTCCAAAATATAATTGGTGATACATAATAGAGATTACAAGCAATATTAATGGAGGATATATTTCAAGGAAAGACCCATTTTCATTCCAGAAGCATTTTTATGCCATTATATAAAGGGCAAAAAAGTTAATGCTACTAAATATGGTATAATTCCTGATGAACTGTTTTTATCTGATGAATGCTATATATTTATGCTGTACCACTAGTTGCCTCATCAATTATCTTATTTCATCAGCACCAGAAACTTCAAAATATACAACAATTTTAAAATACCTACTAGTAGCTGATAGCTTTATATACTACTTAATATATGGTGAAAGCACATGTTTTTGAAATAAAATATTTTTATGTACTAAAATATATACACATACTACTTTAGTTGGTAATAATAACTGTAAGTTCCCCTGAAGTCAGGAAAATTATATCTCATCACTGTACCAAGTGTTCCAATAGCTAATAATGTTTTTAGCTCTTGTTAATACTTGCTTTGCAATACCAACCTCTAAGACAAGGGCTTAAAACCCCAAGAAAAAGTTAAGATACCTAACAAAAGCTGTTTGAAGGCTAAACATAAGAATCAGGGAAAACAAAGAAACACAGGTTAAAAAAAAAAAAGAAAAAGATTTCACACACACAAAGATATATGGTCTAGTAAGGCAAAAGACAGGCTGTATGATTTTGAGATTTCACTGTTTTGAGTCAATCTAGAACATTCTCATTATAGCAGAGGCCGATGCTACACAATTTACTAGGCTTTTATAAATTATAATTTCTATGATTCTACATAAAACGCCCACTGACTTGGTGGGAATTAAAGTACCTCAAACTGGAGGATGCTAAAATATAAGCTAACACTGAGCAGTAGCAACTCTTTGTGTTCTTGTTCTAAATGATAATTTGGTGCATGTGTGAGACAAGCCTGAGGCCTAACCAGGACTTCCTACAGAGAGAGGAGGAACAAGCAGCATGGTATGAGCCCCAAAGCACCACTTTCAAGTGCTGTTTTCAAAAATAGATCTAAGAGTATGCATGGAAGAGAGGACATAGGGACAGAAGCATTAATTAACCCTCCAAAGCACAACTTTAAATTTTCACTTTTCAAAAACTTTCTGAAATCCGTCATTTATAAAGTAACTGACAATAAGAATAAAGTTGATTGGTAAGCAGTAACAGAGTATTGATGAAAGCAGAGCATTGCTAAACTATGTAAGAGATTGTGCCAAATTTGGAGAGAAACAGCATTTTCAATATTTTCCATGAGAATGAATAATGAGAAACTAGTTTCCATGAGAATGAATAATGAGAAACTAGTTTCCATGAGAATAAATAATGAGAAACTATCTGGGGACTCCAATTTCACTCAGCATATGTAAACATGGAGAAGATGATCTTGTACACTGAGGAAATGTTTGAAATAAGATGTCACATATTCCTTTAAGTCACTCCTCCTATTACAGCATTGGGTTAATGTCATTGGCCTTAAAGTTAGCTTTCATACCATTGTTTAATTGTAAATTTCAAGATAACTTAAGTTTTCTTATCAGGCTCCTGTCCATCAAACCAGCGTAATAGCTATTTTAAGGTTGGCCCTGTGTGGGAAATCACTGATGCTGAAAAAATCACATCGCTGAAATATTTGACTAATTAGTTCTGAAAACAGATTGAAACTTAACACAAAACAAAAAGTACAACTATACAGTTATAAAGCAATGTCACTTCTAATCTTGGCTAGGAACCAGGGATACTGTAACTTTTAAGCTTGTATAGCTTCTCAGTAAGCACAAACACCTCTCTCCTCCTTGCCCACTACTTTATTCTCCTGTTATCCATACTGGGGACAGTTACTAACCTACATACTTGGCAGACCAAGACTTGCAGGCACATTCCAAAATTTCCCACTTGCTTTTGACATAATGTTATGTTATCTCAAACATTGCCAAAGATAAAAGACTCAGTACTCAAATACATATAAGTTACTATAAGAAAGAGAACATGAAAGACAAAAGGACTCTGATTTTGGCTGTAGGTGATATTGGACTCATATAAAATCATTATTTCCAAATCTGAGTCAACATAAGTGCCTTCAGCTTCCCCTAAAGCAACAAAGACATACTATTTCTCTACCTACACAACCAAAAAATTCCATAAACATCACTGAGAAAAATGGTTGAAAAAAGGCTTAGATGATTTACATCAGCAAGATGCTAGTCAGGCTAGACGTTCACCATCAATATTGCCTCTGTGTATGGTTATGAAAGGTTCTACATGCAAACAGGCTGTGAAATCTGTTGACCACATTGATACTTGTTTTCTAAGCAGCTTCTTAATTCTCATTTCATTCCAGAATGTTTGCTCAAAGAAAACAAGATATTCCTTCTACTTTTACCTGCTGTAAACATTAAAATCATACTAAGACTTAGCTGATTCCAAAGTCTAAAGGTTAGATGAATCTAGCTTTTCATGTTTTCTCCTGTTCCAAAAGAAAAAAAAAAAAAAAAAAAAAAGCGCCACCACATATTTCAGTAACAGCTCTTCAAATATCATCAGATGAAATGTAGATGTTCCAAATTTGAAACTTTAATGATTCTTTTTTTACATTAAAAATGTATGACACTGAAGTATAACCTAAAATCAGTTACCAGTAGAAATTTATTTGAATAATCATATTATGAATTATTATTTCTCTTTGAAATATATACAGAGGAAATGAAAATGAGCTTTGTAAATAACAAGAATAGTTTAAAAAAGACTTGTGATTATTTGTTTTGTTATATTGTAAGCTTTTTGCATTGCAAAAGTATAGACACAACCCCTTTACTAACAGCTTCAATAGTTTAAGATGTCAGCATCGCACAGAAGTGCTAGCATAAGGGATTGTGTAAGTACTCCTTAATCTATTTAAGTGAAAAACCTTCCAGAACACCTCACCTGGTCATTTAAATTAAGCTAGCTGTCTGCATACTAAAGCAGTAAGTATAACAGAAATTCCTGAAGGTAGAAATAGCAACTCTCAACATGTACATGGTAACAATGACCAGAAAAGAAAAGAGAGAGAGAGAGAGAGAGGGGAGAGAGAGAGAGAGAGAGAGGAGAGAGAAGAGTGGAAGAGTACTTTTACTGCAGCAATGATTTGGAAGGCATGAAACACGCACGAAAATCGAAATAGTTGCTCTAATGCAAGCTGAGGATTGATTTTCTATAACAAACAATAGGAATTTTGAGAAGCTAGTATTTACAAAATTAAAACTCACCAAAAATTCAAGGTGATAAATTTAGCTCTAGTTTTCAAACCTTTGTTGACCTTTAGTGAATCTTTATATCAGCATGTGCTAATTACTATCTTTAACTCAGTAACTAAACTACTAAAATGATCTGTGCAATGTAAACAAAATTTATTGTTGGATTTGTTCCTCTTTTCCAATTAGCCTGAAGCCATTTGTGTAATCAGTTCAATGAGGGGAACTGCAAAGTCCTGCGCCTGGGAAGGAACAACCCCAGGCACCAGTACATGCTGGGGGCAACTCAGCTGTAAAGCAGCCTGGCAGAAAACAGTCTGGAGATCCTAGTGAGCATCAAATTGAATACGAGACAGCAATGTCCACTTGCCACAAAGAGGGCTAATGGCGTACTGTCTTGCATGAAGCAAAGTATTGCCAGCAGGTCGAGGGAGGTGATCCTTCCCCTCTGTTCAGCATTGGTGAGGCTACACCTGTAGTACTGTGTCCAGTTCTGGGCTCCTTCAGTACAAGACAGACATAGACACACTGGAAAAAGGTCCAACGAAGGGCCACAAAGATGATTAAGTGACTATGAGGAGAGGCTGAGAGAACTGGGACTGTTCAGCCTAGAGAAGAGAAGGCTCAGGGGGCACCCTATCAGTGTGTAAAAATACTTGAAGGAAGGTTTCAAAGAGGAAGGAGCCAGGCTCTTTTCAATGGTGTCCAGCACCAGGAGAAGAGGCAATGGGCACAAACTGAAATATGGGAGGTTCCATCTGGGCACCAGAAAACACTTCATTATTGTGAGAGTAACTGGTACAGGTTTCCCAAAGAGGTGGTAGAGTCGCTCTCCTTGGAGATCTTCAAAAGCTGCCTGTACACGGTCTTGCGCAAGAGGCTCTAGGTAGCCCTTCTTGAGCAGGGAGGTTGGACCGGATGACTTCCAGAGGTACCATCCAACCCCAGCCACTCTGTGATTCTGTAATATGATATGCCAACAAGTAGCTATTGGTGATGTTTTGAGTTTTGATTTAGTATGAAATTCATGGCTTATAAACACTATCTGTATATATATGATCTCTATCATTTTCTGAATAGTTATCTCTTTAATAAAGATTTTACCTACTTTAAGTATTTATCCAGTTCCTTCAGCAACATCCTGAATTATATCAGGGAGATAATGTTTATTTTAAAATAATAGTAGCATTAATAATCATTATTGCAGTCACAGCAGTAATGATGTTGACCACTGAGCATACAGAGTAGGTGCTTATCATACAAGATTATCAAGATCCAATTCTGCATGCAGCAAGATTTAGAAATTGAAGCATTTTATGAAGCTATATGTATACTATTAACAAATAGGATTAAAGATCTTAGAAAGTTTAGCTCTAGCACTTTTAATTGGTTCTCAGACTAATATCCAGAAATTACATAATAATCCAAATTCTGCTTTAGAATTAATATTTAAAGTAACTGAGAGCACATTTGTTCAGACACACTGCATATTCAAAGGTAAAAGGAAGTATACATCAGGAAGAAAATGTTTATTTTCAGGCTATGCTTGAAGCTGAATTGGTTTTTGTACCTTAATAGGTAAAGAAAATATGTATTTATGGTAATAGTTAGGTGTCCTACTACAAAATTGCAATTTAAAAACCAGCATTTCCAGATGCTGTCAAACCCTGGAATTGACCAATTTACGTAACTGTGGCAGAACCTTTATTTTAGACATCTGTGGTTACTCTGAGATCTTACCCCAACATGTGGATGGGGTAAGAAAAAACGTTTAGTTATCTATGGACTTGCTAGGTTTGGGGACAACATACTAAAATGCTGCTTTTCTCTTACTCTTTCCTGAACTGACTGAATACTCATGTAACTAAGAATATGTACTGAAACCAAAATACGCTGCAGTGTTTCATATCAAGTCCTGTCAAGACAAATTTAAGAACAAACCTGCTGTTCTGAAAGATACAACATCATTGTTGATTGTGTTTTTAGATGTTTATTTTCTTCACCACACTTTAGAGATTGAATCATACACTGGATGAAACAACACATGAGTTTCATAGTAAGGAGAGCTACAAAAATAGTCTAAGCTAGAATTTGAATGCAAGGCATTAAAAATGTATATGTTGTTCTATTTAATGCAAATACACATTAATGTTTGCCGGCACTATCCTTTTATGTGTAAAACAAAACTGATCAATGAGATACAAAAGGAAATGTCTTTTTGACTTTGGAAAAGAAAAAAAAAAAAGTAAGTAGGATTTGTCCTCACACTGATGAAAGAATAAATTTCTCCATAAAAAAATAAAACAAAACAAAACAAAAACACCATAATAATGCTTCCTACTTGTATTATATTTAAAAAGACTATATTTCTCCTTTCAGATTTCACAACAATAAAAAAAAAGAACTAATTCTTATTTTTAATATTCTCATTTGACTAAATTAGAGGATTATCTGAAAAACCCAGATAAGATACAGCACGTTCGATTTGTTCAATAGAAACATGCTTAAAAAATCTTTCTCTCATAAGTCTTAATAGTGAAATATATAAGAAAAAAAAAGCAAGAACCATTTTTTATTTTATAGATGTGAAATTAATTACAGAGATAAGTGAGTTACCAAGGGTTATTCAAAATCTTTAAAGAAGTTAGAGACTGAACACCACATCTCAGGGCAGTGCTTTATCACTATATCCTTTTTATGACTTGCAGCACAATGTCAGATCTGTTATACTATTAAAAATACATATACTTAACAGCCTTTTCTAAATATGCAACCTGTTCTATTGGAAAACAAAACAAAACAAAACAGTGAATACTAGGAGAAAGAAGAATCGTTTTCTTTATAAAGCATGAACATAATCTTTCCTCTCTTCAGAGGATGGTATCAACACAATTTTGACCACAGAACCAGACATGGAAGTTCTTACAACTGAAGTACTACTCAAGAAATCCTTCTTGCTTATTCAAAATACTGGATGTAAGCTCTCACAGAGTTTATGGGACGTATTTTAGGCACACAGATAGAATCCCAGGAATTAAATAAAAAACTTAACTGGATTGGTGATATAGGGAGGAAGTACTACATCGGACGACAGCGTATCTATTCATAAGACCTAAAGGATGGCAAGGCCTCCTTGTCACTCATATATAAGGGAGTTGGAAGTATATTTAACTCTTTATCACGTTAACAAGATGCAGATCTCTTACTGTGTTATTGGACACAGATGACCTTGGTTGTCCACAACAGGCCTTTTGCTTTCAGCGCTACTGTGCATGCATCTCAATTCCATAACGGATAACAAAAGATTGCACTAAAATACAGAAACAATGTCAGTGATTACCTTTATTCCAGCCTTTCTATGTGTATACATTCCCTAAGCCCACCAGTTGCATAGTGGCAGGATTTGCTCCCAGGCAGATCAAAGGCTAAAGTATCAGTTGCACTCCGGGATCCCTGTTGATTGGGAACAAATCCATAGGTCAAGGTAAAGCAATTTTGGATTTTCAGAGGCAACTTAGGGGAGTGTGCCATTCCTGAGGGAATAATGTTTTGCAGCCTATAGGAAGCAAAGCCTGGTGAAGTATTATGGTTCAGCTACAGTTAAGTTCTCTTTCAAGTGAAAATATGATTAAAGCAAACAAATCCAAACATAAACATGCCTCACACAGCTAAAATTGTACCTGCGTTCATTGTACAGAAATAGTTTCACCCTGCACTTCTGCAGTTTTTCCATTAGCATGATTCCTTGCCATGTGATAACAGATGCTTGGTGCAGACACTCCTGGATAGATTTCATCTTTTGAACAGAGTTTCTGCACCCATTCTGGATTATAGGAATTCAGTATATGACAAAGGGAAAATCATTATTAAATTACAGTAGTAAAGGGTCCACTTAATAACAACTATTCCAAATCATGAAGAACAAATTGTAAACTTGAACTTAAGTCTTCCATGTGGAATCACGCTACGCTATCATTGAATCACCAGGTTAGCTTCCCTAATAATGAATTCAATTCTGAGAGTCTCGGAGTAAAGATAGATATATTGAATACACTGTTCTATTTATTAAGCAAAAAAAGACCTTGCTCCTGCCTTAATTATATTTTCTTCAAAGAGCAGGAAGAAATAAATCAAACCAGAGCAAATCCAAATATTCTTTAACCCCCAAATTAAGAGTCCAAAATCCAGGGAAAACATTTTAGTGTTGCTTAGTGATCTACTGCAATAGCAACCACAAAGTGCCTTCAAAGTGAATGGACAGTATCTAAAATGCAGCTGAAGAATACTAAACTAAATTAAAATAAAGTGCTAGGGAAAAAAAACTATTTGTTTATCCACTTCAGGTCTTTTTAAAACAAACTTGTCCCTATTATGAAGAGGAATGCCTTCTAGCATAAATACATGCAGTGCTGTCATTGGTATAGTAGTAGAGGTAATGGGTAAAGCATTAGAAATGAGTAGAAAATTCTCTCAGGAATAAAGTTCCTGAGAGAAATCCAGCAGGAGAGAGCTTTGCATCTTAAGAATGGGTACATCTTCGTTCTGAGGGAGAATAATGCTGAAGGAAAAAAAAAAAAAAAAACCCGCACAGATCTCAGTGCGCTTTAAGGTGAAAATCCCCAAGAGATATATTACCTCTGTGGTGTAAACTATACCACGGTTGCTACCTGTCACATTTTTACATAACAGTGTATCCATTACATCAGTCCACTGCAGACTGCCCCATCTAGCAGGAGCTGAGTAAGCACTTCAGCAAGTAGCTGCCACTGTGCTGCCTTTGGCAGCGTTGCTAGTAAAAGGAAAGCTAGCTCACTTCAAGCTAATTGGGGATGTCTACTTAAGCTGCAGTATCACCAAGGAAGTGGCCCACCACAGTACACGGTCGCTAGACAAGCACCAAATCTGGGATCTGACCCAGTTACCCAAAAAAAAAAAAAAAAAAAAAAAAAAAAAAAGGAGTGAATGAGTGAATAATATATATTGGCTCTGAAAAGAACAGAGGGATAGTCACACCAGTAGAAACGCCAGATACCTAACACTGCAGTCTGATTTCCCCAATAATCCCTGAAAGCCACAGGTTTTGTGATCAACATATTCTGCCAACTACCTGCATGGAAGCTGCTAACAAATGTAAAATGTATTCTGGAAAATCCTACACTGAATTTCCATGAGTATTTGAAGCATTCCCTGCCTCCTCCCACTCCCACCTGCTCCCATGAACATAGTTGAAAGGAACAGGAGGGGAGAACTACAGTCCTCTCACCAAAAGCATAAATGATGGATTTGTCAAGTTGGGTAGCATAAACTTACCCGACCATAAACAGTTGCTTTTATCAGTTTATATACAAAGAGATTATTCTTTGTTTATCTGAAGGAACACGTGCTTTAAAGACCCTGCCAGCCTACCTAGCACTGTAAAAATGAATGAAGATTCATTGAAGCCAATGAACATCCCACTTAGCAGAAACTTCAGTTTCTGCCACCTTCTTGGAACATTTTCATCTTACAATGCCAAAGTGTGGAGAACCCAGTCCTATCACTGACTCAGCTGGGGATGAGAGATGGTGTCGGGACACATCCTGTAACAGATGGCTTCTGCCTGCTTTAAAAAAAAA
>VXAL01013351.1:9903-20396 GCA_013399475.1 Chauna torquata | reverse complement strand
AAAAAAAAAAAGTAGGTGCTTCTATAGCTGTTTATCTTCTTTTCTCTCTCAGGCCACATGGATGTAAAAGCAGCAGAAGAAAGTGGCAAGATGTCATCACTGTTCCAATATCATGCAGAGGGAAAGCAGAAAATACAACTTTTTGGTATACTCATCAGTTTGAATGAAATGCTGCACATTATTTATGAGACGTGTGAGAAACAATCCGTTGTACAGAACAACGATAGTCAATCCTAGATATAAATTCTCTGCTGGTCGATAACCACTATACCCATTCCCTTAGCCATGAAAATGACCTGACAGAGCCATAAATTCACACATTGTCCATTTTTCACAGACAAGCTCCCCCACAGACAGTCTGCAGTGCACCAGCCATGACATCGTTGTAAACATTTATTCATTTATTATTTTATATTGACTACTTTTCAGCTTCCTAACAAAGGACAAGCAAGTAGCCAAGGTAAGGTAACCTGGGCCAGGTTCAAGTCCCAGGTGCAGACTGAATACAGGTTTCAGAGATGGCACACACTGCTATCACTTGCTCTCCCAGCATTTCACTGGAACTCACCAAATATGGATTCCCTTTTAACACAAAAGCTTCCATAAATCCATAGGGTTTCAGTTTATGCACGCATAGGACTGAGTCTCTACCTACTAGTTTCTGTTAGAGAACCAAACAGAAAACTCAGTCTACACTTACTGAAAATCTTCATAATGCCTGACAGTGACCCAAAATCTTTCCAAAGAGCCTGACTGATAATTAGTGTATTTTCAATGTTTTGCCCCTTTTGGGGCCAGTGTTCTAATGGGTTTTAGTGCTAGCAAATTGGTGCTAAGATTTGTTCTGTGCATTAACGTGCTCAGAGTGTTAAGTTACTTATTTGTAATGATACTGTTCCTGTAGGAAAGCCTGCTTTGATTGTTAATGATACTTGAGGCTCTTAATGTTAAAAAGGAGGGGGAGAGAAACTGCAGGGTGTGGCATAGTCTGCTACACAGCTTGTCATTTACTGAAAATAAAAACTGTATTTAATTCCACTGATAGCACTTGGAATATTATAATAGGCATTTAATTTCCTAAACAAATTGTGTTTTAAGAAGCTGCAGCAATGTCTTAAATTAGAGTATTTTAATTGTTTATGTTTGTTTGTTTGTTTAAGTTAGGATCTGTTCGAAAGTGATTTATTTGAAAAGAGTAATTTGAAGAAACTTACTCTTTCCTTACTCTCGCATTAAATACACTTTTTAAATCAGGAGTACAACAAAAAAAGAACAGTACTATCTTTGAAAACCCCAAATAAGATCCTTATATGCACAATGTCAGACTTCTGAGCATCACAATCTATACTAAAAGTAAACTGGAAGAAAAAGGCCTGTAATGATTATTCATATGTAGTTATGGTAAAAAATTTAATGACTTCCAGGAAAAAAAAAGTGTGAAATCTAGGATGATTGGTAAAGTATCATAAAATAATGTTATGCCAGACTTTCCTGATGCTGTCAATCTTTCAAAAATTCCATTCCTGCCTTCCCAAAATATTTTGCAAATAAAAAATGCGGGGGGGTGGGGTTAAACCTTGCAGTTAAACCACAACCTTGCAGTTGTGGTTTAACCCTGGCAGGCAGCTAAGTACCACACAGCCACTCACTCACTCGCCCCAGCGGGGATGGGGGAGAGAATCGGAAAAGTAAAAGTGTGAGAACTCACGGGCTGAGATAAAGACAGTTTACTAGGTAAAGCAAAAGCCACGTGCATAAGCAAAGCAAAACAAGGAATTCATTCGCTACTTCCCATGGGCAGGCAGGTGTTCAGCCACTTCCAGGAAAGCAGGGCTCGTCACGCGTAATGGTTTCTTGGGAAGACAAACACCATCACTCCCAATGTCCCCCCCTTCCTCCTTCTTTACCCCAGCTTTTATGGCTGAGCATGACACCATACGGTATGGGATATCCCTTTGGTCAGTCTGGGTCAGCTGTCCTGGTCCTGTCCCCTCCCAGCTCCTTGTGCACCCTCAGCCTCCTCGCTGGCAGGGCGGCACAAGAAGGAAAAAAGTCCTTGGGTTTTCTGCACTGCTCTGCAACAACTAAAACATCAGTGTATCAACATTATTTTCATCCTCAATCTAAAACACAGCACCATACCAGCTACAGCGAATAAAATTAACTTTATCTCAGCCAAAACCAGGATACTTACTTATCCAGTTTGGAATTCAAATAGAAAGTCAATTTGACAAATTCTCCCTATAACAGAAATTTCAGTTTTGTCAAAATTCTGTTATAGAGTTGAGGCTGTACAGAGATTGCAACAAAGGTTCTTGATCCCATGTAAGTATCAAGCAATTTAACATAGATATATGCACACCATAAGAGATATCTATGCAACCTGAGCTTGGTTTTTCCATAGGAAGGACAATCTTTAGCCTCTATAGACAAAATGTCAGTTAATATATATAAAGTATTATGTAGCAAGAGAAGTAATTTGATGTTTGTAAATAGATATGCATATTTGTACACATAAAAGGGAGTAATGTTGACTAAATAAAAACACAAAAGTTGTAGGAAAGCCTCTAATCATAAAAATATGTGAACTCAGCTGATGGTGTAAAACAAAAGCAGAATTCAGTACTGAAATAAGACATTGAAAGTAGGTCAAGTGACTGAGTGAATCAGCTGCTGACCTCATATCCAACTCAGTTCCAGTCATAGCGAACGAAAACTGCTGTTTTGTAGATGGCTAGAAAGGTTTTAAGCCACAAACTCAGTTTGGACTTAACATACTGTGCACTAAAACTGGAGAACATTCATCATCCCCTACCCAACTCCCTGAATTGTCTAACTGCAAATTATATAAAATCGTTGTGTATTTTCATTCCCATTAATTGCTAGTCTATATCTAAATGAAGATATAATTGCATTTGTAACAAATAAATAAATAAATAAATAAATAAAATTTACCCTTAATTTAAATTTCTAACCCCCTTGCCTTGGGCAGGGATGCCACCCACTTGATCAGGTTTGCCCAGGGCCCCATCCAACCTGGCCTTGAACACTTCCAGGGATGGGGCATCCACCACTTCTCTGGCCAACCTGTTCCGGTGCCTCACCACCCTCTGAGTAAAGAATTTCCTCCTAACATCCAAACTAAATCTCTGTTCTTTTAGGTTAAAGCCATTCCCCCTTGTCCTATCACTATCTGCCTGTGTAAAGAGTTCCTCTCCATCTTTTTTACAAGCCTCTTTAAGTACTGAAAGGCTGCAATGAGGTCTCCTCAGAGCCTGCTCTTCTCCAGGCTGAACATCCCCAGCTGTCTCAGCCCTTCTTCATAAGAGAGGTGGTCCAGCCCTCTGATCATCTTTGTGGTCCTCCTCTGGACCCTCTCTAACAGGTCTACATCTTTCTTGTAAATAAATGTAAATCATGTAAATAACCCTGCTACTTCAAAGAACTCACAGAGCAGCCTGCCATTATGAACTTGCTGGGTTGCACTGGAGAAGTAGAAAGAGTTTGGTATTTTTTGTTCTTTTTCACCTTAAAAAGGTCAGTTCCAGTGAGAGAAAGACTTTGAGGAAATTTCCCTAAATCTAGCATTTATGGAAAGAGAGAAAGTCAGACATCCATGTGCATGCTGACTCTATGGTGCTATTCTTAGAGTATTCATCTCTCTGTACACAGGAACAAACTCAGTTTTCTCCAGAAGCACTTCTGGACAGAGTAACTCATCTGCAGTTGTCATTACACTAAATATTTCCTTTCCTACTGAGTGGCTATACAGTCACTCTTCACAAACTGTATTACAAATAATATTAATGACATATAAGTTACTTATATGCAATTTTAATATATAAATACTTATATAAATATATATAATACTTATATGTTATACTTATACATGTATAAGTATATATGTTATATATGTTATATAAACTGTTGCAGGAATGCTACACGCTGAAAAAAAAAAATTCAAGTTATCATGTTTGCTATTGTTTTCAGATGTGGCTCATTGCCCCTGATGCACTGTACATAGCACCAAACTGCCTAACACAGGATTTGGATTTTTGAGGATAAATACCAAGATAAATACCCTGAAGCCATCCCAACCCACCATCCCTAAGTGTCAGGTGCAAACCCACTTATGAAAGAAAATTTTTTTTGGCAGTCGGTTTCCTGGGGGAAACATGCAGTCCTCCAAAACACTGGCACTTGCAGGAAGTTTGGCTCCATTCTTCATCTATGTTTCTTAATGCCTGCAGCACACCCATTTGGTGCAAAGGAAGAAAGAAAGTCACCAGATGTGGTGCCTGATATCATAGTAACTAACTTTCAGAGTCAGTTATCCTTACTGATAGTAATCAGGTTAAAAGTTCCTGAGGCTTCACCATCTGGAATTTTCCCTATCTTTTTGCATAGCGTATCTAACAAGTTATTCTCCTTTTTTTTTTTTTTTTTTTTTTTTTTTTTTTTTTTTTTTTTTTGTGACTATGACCTTAGAATGTAGCAGAAATAATAAAAGACTGTAGACTAATCTCTCTCTTGCCTACTGTGTCTCTTCCTCATGCTTTCCTCTCAGATCTTTCAATAGCTTGTCATACTGCAAAAAAATCCGCAGAAGTGGCCCTCTCTTATAGAAGAAAGCGANAAGAAAAGAAAAAAGAGAAAAGAAAAGCAACTTTTCCCTCCATGCCTCCTACAACTTGGCTGCACTTCTGTTTCCTGCACTGCTCAGAAAACTCCAGGTCTCTGTTGTGTGTTAAGTCCTATCCTTCATCTCCCCCCTCTCTCTTCCTACATATGTCTAGCCACTCCAGGCAAAAGGGAGTTTTATTCCTCCAGATATTCCACCTGAGCCAAAGTGCAGACACCAACCAACCAATGCAAAAAAAGAGTCTTCTTCTCAACTGCCCAGTTGCTATCTTTTTATAGGAACATACTATGGCGATTTGTAACAAATAAATACAAATACTCTATCATAAGGACTTTTTCATTGAAATTTAGTCAGTCTAAGGACTCTTGAAGATTTTTTTTTGTCACTATTTCATGTAGTGATGGCATCATATAAATTGTTCTAAATCTTTTACTAAACATGGTATTAAATTCACAGACCAACAAGACTGTAAGATCACATTCTATTGAGTTGTGGAGTCAATGATGAATTTCTTCTTCTTCTTCTTCTTCTTCTTCTTCTTCTTCTCCTTCTCCTTCTTCTTCTTCTTCTTCTTCTTCTTCTCCTTCTCCTTCTTCTCCTTCTTTTTTTAAACCTAATTCTTGAGGGTTTTTGACTTTTTACACTATTTTTCTCAGATATCCTTAACTGCATTTGTTGCACAGTTTTGTACCAGCTAATTAAATCCAGGTGATCATAAACCAATTGGACCAAGTGTCTATGATTTTCCATATCTGATCCAGATAAATTGTTGATATGAAAGACTGTAACTGTTGTTACAGTATGAAAGACTGTACCATACACAGAGTACAGCAGACCAGTTTCAGCTGTCTTGCATGGTATAAACCACAGAAAGAATTATGTCCACAGACATAAGAAAGATTTGTCCTGGGCAATTTTCACTTAGCAAAATACTATAGCAAGTAAACAGATTCCAGAATCTAGATTTCATTGTCCAAATCATTATTTTTGCATATGTGAGCTCTTTAAGAAATTATGCAATTCACTCCACAACTTATTTTTCCAGTAGTGAATACAACTTTCTGATAATGGAAGTAGCACTTCATAAAATTAACCCATAGCCTTCTAAAGCCCTTCACAAAGCCACTTTCCTAAATACTTAGACAATTTTATCTGGTCTGGTGCACCTTTCTCAGGAACACCGAGCCAGTGAACATGTGCACTATTACATATATCTAAAATTTGGTAAGAATTTACATTTTCCCTATATACACTGCCCTATCTCAAACTGTTGATATAGAAGTTACTGCAATGAACTTTGTTCTGACCCAAATTTCTTGGCCTGCTATTAGATAGATAGATAGATAGAGCAGTTATATATGAAAATATTTTAGCCTATTTACCCTATGGATACTGTATTTAATGTTACTAGCACTTCCGCTCCAAAATTCAAACAGCTAAAAACTATTCCTCTGCAGGAGATCCAATGTTTTCCTAGAAAGAATACTATCGTTTTTCAGTTTTCTCACATAAATTTTGTTGTTGTTTCAAAACAAGTCATTTTAATAAATAAAGCACTTCTCATTCACAATATGCTGTATTTGATCAGGAAAATAAGAATATGGGGTTTTGGAAAGACACTGAGCTTGATAACTTTTATTAGTCTCTCATAACAGTCAATTTCTGTATACACTGCCTTACAAAGATTTGATGGTACCTGAGCCAAATTTGGAAAACATCCAAAAAAGAGGCCCAGAGGCTTTCAAAGCTAGCCAAGAAAAAAAAATAAAAATCTAGAAACATCATAAAACATTTGTGAGCAAAATGTTCATTTTCATTCTTCTCTGGAGACAGGGAAACTTTGATGAATTCATATAAAGCAGATTGAGTTTAGGGAATGAACACCAAATACTTATCCATGCTCTCTTCTCTATCAATTATCAGGAATTCCATTTCGGAAGACAAAAAAATCCCTCCTTTCTCTTTTTCAGATCTCAGACACACACACACACAACATTGTTACCTGTGCACTCCTCTAGTAACTGTCTGAAGCAAGCAAAAATCTCTAGCTAAAAACAGTAACACAGAATTTCAAATGCTTCTGGAGCTGAAGTTACACTTCACTGCTCATCAAAATTTTTCAGAGTTTATTCAGAACTTCTGCAGGAAAAGCTGATGTTCACCTACAGCATAATCCTATTCTGTAAATGATACCCATAAACAGCATAGAACACTTTTGCATTTTCAGTATGCTAAAAGATTCACTAACACATTTTCTGAATTTACAAGTCAATAGACAGTCCTTCAATCTATCTGGTCCTTGCAGACTCAGCATGGTCTTTGCAAGCCAAGTGGTTGTCCTTCTGGCTTTGTACATTGCTGTCAGCACTAAAGGTTTGGCAGACAAAATTCCTCTCTCAGTAGGCACAGAACAGTGGACTGGGGTGCTGTGGTCACTCCCAGGTTAACAGGTACTTCAGCTAGTAATTTAGTGCAGCTCCATGCTGCAGCACAATGCAGCGTCAAGTCAACTTACTAGCTGTAGCAGATTCGTATTGTGTTACTCGATGCTGCATAGGCAGTGTATATGGGTCCCATGGCCTTTACAAAAGCATGCTTTGAAAACAGAACATCATTAACATCCTGGAAAACGAATGAAACTGGAAGACCTCCACTTTATTCTTCCATAGCTTCCCTAACTTTACAGGGTTAACGATAGCATTAAGAGGAAAACCAAGTCAAAACAAAAACAAGAACAAAAACCTATCAAACAAACAAACAACAACAACAAAAAATCACTTTTATTATACAATTCTTTTCCTTCAAATGAAAGATGCAAAAGCAGTCATGAGAGAAACCAGAGGGCAGCATGTGATAAAAGTTCCATCAATCTGTTTTCAGAGTAAAGCTGTGCTTAAACATCACTGTCCCTCAGCTAACCTCTTTGTTTCTAAGAAAAAAATTGAATGGGATGATATGATGTCATTGCCTGTAACAGCAAGGAACTGAACAGCAACTCCAGAAGGTCTTCTCCAGCCTTAAGTTCCCCACACGCTGTAAATATACATCTCTTTTCTCTATATTCTGTTCTAAACTTGCCCCACGAACCAACTGTCATTCCTGATGCCTGTAGCTCTGTTACCAGGAGAAAACACCAACGTTATCACTAAGAATTTGCTACTGGCTCAGTTCTGTAGGTGTTGTAAATCAGCATAGTATCAGTAACTTCAGCTGAGTTGATGATGACTTACAATGCTCTGAGGATCTGGCCCTCTGTCCTTATTACTTCATTAATCTGCATATTCTGCAATGTACACCAATCTTTTTCTAAATTACTATTACTTCAACCCACTTGTTATAAGACTGATGTGGATTTATACAGAGTTCATACCATACTTTCTTACCTGTTTTTGAAGAAGCATCACCCTGACTATCTCCATGGTCCATAAATGATCTATATGGCTGACTGAATCAAGCCTGAACTGGTAGCTGTCAGCAGGTATGAATTCAGTTTTGCAAGACCAATCCATTAGTATCTAAACACTATTAATAGAGAGGAGAGGGAGAAGAACATTTTTTCTATCCCAGGGATAAAAGCTGGCTGCTCTGGTAGGAAGGTATTTAATCAGGTCTGTTGGAGCCAGAAGACCATGGTGAATACCTTCTCATAATAATGAGCAGCTCATTCCAAGAGAAGAGAAAGTCAGTGTCAGGAAACATGTTTTATTATATTCTTTCAAGATATCATCTAAGCTAAGAACTCAGCAGGATTCAAAGGAGGTTTATATATTTATATGGGTAACAAGACCATCAACTGCTACACTAGACAACATACATTCTTTTCAGTAAGAAAATAAACTCGTATTTCAGTGCTTAGCCCTGCTACTAGAAATGCTGGATAGAAACAGGCTCAGTGTAAATGTTGCTAAGTTTCCATTTTGGAGCTTTCCATAGTTACCTTAATTTCCCTTTTACACTGCCTAAAAAAAGGACCCTGAGAGAACACCATTCTGATGCTCCATAGCATGGCCTGAAAATCAAGGAACCCAGTGATTTTGTGAACAAAACCTAACTGCTACATTTTATTTGCAATTTTTTTTTTTTTGAAAAATAAAGTGTTGTGTTGATCCCAAGTTTAATGTGAGTCACCAATAACTCACATCAAATTTATTATGTGGGCATTTAAACACCTCCAGAGTCTTCTAAGTAGCTAACATCGAAGAAATAACTTAGATGGAATCAGAAGAAGCATTTCTTCTGCCTAAAAACTGGTGTTTTTCAAAAAGCAAATGTTCTGAGAGCATTCTCTGTAGAAATATGCAGTGGTTATCTTTAACAAGTAAGCATTTTTCAAATGCTACAAAGCTGTAGATCTGAAATGGTATTTTTCGTAAACTTAAAATAGAATGAACTGAGACCTCAAATGTTATACTTTGTTAACAAGTATAGGCTTTCAAATAGCATGTCCAACCATAGGAGATATCTAAGGAGGGAAATGAGATTCCATACTATAGATGAATATTGACATCAACTTGAAGGTTACAATTATATCAGGCTATATCAGGAAAAATGAAGAAGTATTTTGAATAGGCTAGAGAAGGACTCTCACTCAGTAGTAGCAGAGGTTTGCTGCACAGAACTTTTATACAAGTGCTCAGCAGAGTGACAGAAATGGGATTTGTCACTCCCAGGTTCACTGAAATAACTAGATCTAAGAGAAGGAGAGTTAAAGGTAACAATTCTGTATTTGCGCTAATGTTAATTGTACATATGAGTTACATAAGTAAGGAATGGGAATCAATTGAGCGCACAATTTAAACAAAACTCACACTTTGCAGATTTTTTAAGAGTTATTTCATCACAGTTCTTACAAGTAAGGAAATACAACTTCTTTGTCATCCCCTCTTCAAAATTTATTTTGGGCTACAACAGAATATCTTACTCATCAAGTAATACTCTCTTCAATAATAAGGAACCCCATAACAAATGCCTGTCTTCCTTCTGTAGGATCAGGAGAAATTTTGAAGGGCCAGTAATTCATGCAAACATTCTGCATCACTGCAGTGCTATTGCTAACCTCATATATTGGATTAAAAAAAGAAATATCAAGCTTATTAGTATGCTCTGCTATTTGCCTATACGGAGCCATCAGTATGATACTAATTTTAATACATTTTTTGAGAAGAGAATAGTTGCTATATGTTCGTATTTTCCCCTAAATATTTTCAACTTGATAGGTTTGCTGTTACAGTTCTTTCTATGCACTTGTTGTACATCAAGGAGAAATCTTGCTATCACGCCTATTCCAAATGCTTAACTTCAGACACCACCCAGTATTGCTCCTTCCATACTTTAGAAACTAGCACTTCTTAGGGATCTAGTGACTGTTGTATATACATATGTGTACAGAGTTTGAATCTCCCACTTTGTTTCAGGAATGACTTCACTGAAATTGCATGTGTCTTCACAGCATAAAAATTATATGGATTTTAGCTACAGCAATATCAATACATTTGTTAGACTAAATGAGAGTGCACAAGGCAAATGAATTGGTGAGCCACTTAAAATTTCAACCGAATACTTCCACGCTGTAATTCCTCTTCCTGCTTTTTTCCCCTCTTAATTCAAAATCTTAACTAGCTTGTTTGTTACATTCTCAGTCTTACAAATATGTACATACATGTATATTTATATATATATATGGTGGCCAAGAAGGCCAATGGCATCCTGGCCTGTATTAGAAACAGTGTGGCCAGCAGGAGCAGGGAGGTGATCATCCCCCTGTACTCAGCTTTGGTGAGGCCGCACCTCAAGTACTGTGTTCAGTTTTGGGCCCCTCACTACAAGAAAGACATCGATGCCCTGGAACGTG
>VXAL01013349.1:30409-40480 GCA_013399475.1 Chauna torquata | reverse complement strand
TTTTTCACAAATTTGCTGCTTTATGAGTGTATGTAATAGGTACAAATGACATATTTCCAACTGATTTCTGGAATCTCAGTAACCAGCTATCTATTTCTAAATGTGTTATGTTTGTATTGTAGGTACAAAATCAAAGATGAGGCAGTGTGTCATATGGAATTTTACAATTGCTACCTTATTTTCAATATACAGACATTAAGAATGTAGAGTTGACTAAGTTAATTCTTTGACATATGGAAACTAAAATTCAATAGCCTGTATTTACAAATGGACAGAATGTTTCTGTATGTCTTAAACCTCAAAACGTCTACCAGATAGTGTCTCTAGGCTTTCGACTTTTAGATAAATTGAATTAATCATTCGTATCTGCTGAGCTTGCCTGTAATAACATCTATGAATATGCTAGTGTATAAACACTAAGACTGTATGTAAAATGTTTTTCAAAACTTTACCTGAGTTCAGTAGCCAAGTACAGTCAATATTAGTTGCAGTTTCAAAATTGCATACTTAGGCTTCTGTGCAATTTTTTCACAGATGATTAGATGTGTACATGTCTTTTTGTAAGGCAAAAGAAAGTGAAAGAGCAAATTTCTTAGAAAATGTACAGCTATGTAACTCCGTAATCTGCAAGTGGAACTCTGGAAGAGCTTCCTGTCATGTCTTACAGCAAAAATAACCACAGTACATGTAATGTAATTAGCTACTTTATTATAATCAAGTGAGACACATGAAAACCTCAGATGTCACTGTTGCACATGACAGTGTGGTGCCTGTCAGAACATTATTTTTGGGATATACTTCATTGTACTTACTGTACATTTCAAGAAGTGTGCTTGTGATAAGTATTAGTACAAGTAATTCACTGCACATACAAGAAAATGTATACATTTTTTTTTAAAGCTGGAAGTAATTAATAAGCCTTATAATGATATAAAAATCATCCGTTATTTACAGGTACCTGAATTTGAAACATACTTTTTCATTGAGCTGTATGCTGTAAGTGCAGGAGCTGCGTTGAACAGCAGTGCCAGATTTGCGTTTGTAACAGTTCTTGAAAGTGATGCTCCTCATGGTTTAGTATATTTTGCCGTGGGATCTCGTTTTGCTGTGGCTCATAAGAAAACAACTTTAATCAGTCTGCAAGTGCTTAGAGATTCTAGTACATCGGTAACCACAATGGTTAGCTACAGCACGCAGGTAAGACTGACATTTATTAAATCATCGTTTATTCCCTAAAGTAAATTTGACTGTATTAGCATTTTTTCAGGAAACAATCAAACATTTACTGGGCCCTTATGGTCTAAAATGCTTCATTTTTCCATTAGTAAAAAGATTTGCTTTCATTATGTTGTCAAGAGTGTTTTTGTTCATAGTACCTTCCAGTAGCCTCAGTGTGCTTAGTCAGGTGTTAAATACATTCCTTTCTTTGTCCTAGGGCTTTTATGAGACTCCAATTTTTGAGGCTTCTTTCTCTGAAGCTAAGTTTTTATCATGATGGGTATGGCTATCAAGATTCAAATACCAACACACCTGCAGTTTTAGGTCGCATATTTATTAATACACAGAGCAGTCTTAAAGAAAGAGAGTACTTCTACCATTTTTTCTCCATGTTCTTGAAGCACTAAGATTGAAATTGTTCTTCTGATTGAGAATCTTATGCTTAAGTGAATTTTATCATCCCCATTCATTTTTGTTATAACTTTAATGCTAGAATGTTCTGTTGACCCTTTTGTCTCTAAATGAGTACTTTGTTATTATTGATAGATGATGAAGATTCTTCTTTAGCAGAAGTAGCACGCTGCAAAAACATGATTCCTTCCACTTCCTTATAGTTGTGACTCCAACGTCAGGGCACAGGCTGCAAGAAGGATCCCTCTATGTTTGCCCATTGTGTTGGAATAGTGCTTAGCCTGACCTGCTTTGAATAGGTTGGATTTCAGACCAAAAAGGATTATTTCAAAGGACAGTTTTTATAAGAAAGCATTGTGTGATCAGTGTACTTCCATCACCATTTTTAATAAAAGGCTTTGCATTCTACAGTTGTATTGCATATGTATCTATTTAACTGCATTGGTTAACTTGATGTTTCCATGTGCTTATTGTACAGTAGCTGACCACTGTTTTAGTTAGAATGTGTCATAACAAATTTTCACATTCTTTCCAGCCAGGAAGAAGTGCTCATTGTCATTTAGATGTTAACCAGAGAAGGAATTGCTGCTGTCCAGCATATACTTAGGCTAAAATGCAGGAAGCAGTTCCTTATCCATTTGCATGTGTTATATAAAAACCCTGCTTTGGATGGTTTTAGGTTTTGAGGATGCATGGCCAAGTACCAAAATATTGGCACTGCTGATATATGTAAAATAAGAAGTTATGGTAGGCAGGAAGTGTGAGACACTCACTGGAAACAGAGGCTTATCTCATTGCTACATAGGTTTTTTAAACATTGTTCTGGTCACTAGTTAACAGAACTGGTCACTTCATTACCACTTATTTCCCTGTTTCCTAAAGCTTAATTGGAAGGGATAAACAAAAGGAGACTTCTCACAAGAATTGGCACAGATGATGTGATCTTGTTCTAAAGCAAATCTGAACAGGTAGACACCACATTGATCTACAGTGTTCTCCTGCAAACTCAAAAAATATCGTATTTATTCCATAAGTAAACTTTACGAGCTCAAGCTAAATGTTTTCAAAAGGGGCCTAGTGTTTCACAAATAAAAATCCTTGCTCTTTATAGTCAGAGACCTTTTCAAGAATACTTGAGTCAATATATAATCTGTACTTAGCAAATGACTAGACACTACTGAAAAATCATACATTTGAATAATAGCCCAGAATGTTAGTTTCCACTTAAGGAAAGTTTATTATATTACCAGATATAATATCAGGGTTATGACAACTGACAAAAAGAACAAGAATGTGAAGAATGAAACAGTATCTGCAAACCTCACAGAAGGTAAAAACAGTGCTACTTTGCAGGGAAATGAGGCCATATAGCATTCCTAGATAAGTTCATCTGTCTGCCTTGCATGTTTATTCTATAGCATTTGCTTTGCTTCTGGTCATGAATGGATGGTTCTTCTTTTAAATATTTATGCAGGAACTCAAAGTATTATGAATTGATATTATTTTGTGCACAGATTTCCAAAACTTTTGCTTGGCTTTTGCATAGTTTTTACTATCTGTAATGCTGATCTGTACCCTGAATTGAGGGACTTCATGCTGCAGATATGAACTTACATCAAAACCCTCTGGCATTCACCTTACTGATGTGCTAACATTTCTGTAATNAAAAGAAAGAGAGGGAGTCTGTTTACTGATCTCAATGTATATAATACCTCCCCTAGGTTCCCACTGACCACAGGTGACAGATTGCTATTTCAGGGACATACTTCATTTAGTGTAACTGTGTTATCATTCTTAAGAAGTGCATTTTGAAAGGGTACTTTGTTTTACACATTTAAATTTTACCCACTTAACAACTGTGTGTTGAACAGCAGCTGATTTTGAACAATCATATTTATCATCATGTTACCTGAAACTCTTTTGGTTTATTTTAAGGAGCTGCAAAAACCTGAAACTATTGGACGGACCTTCATATCTCCAGCTGTTGCAGGGCAAGATTTTGCCAGATCTGAAGGTTTATTGACTTTTGAACCTGGACAGAGAAATACGTTTCTGGATGTGACCCTGACTCCAAAGACAGGATCTTTAAATCCATTTCCTAAACGTTTCCAGGTTGTGCTTTCTAATCCCACAGGGGGTGCCAGAGTAGATGATGTGTATAGTATTGCTAATGTCACCATTATCTCAGATTTGGACTCCTTGCCAGTCTGGGGGCTGATTGATCAACTGCATCAGCCTCTTGATGACACCATTTTACAAAGAGTCCTCCAGAATCTGAATATCAAAGTGGCTACAGAAACTACTGAAGAGCAGCTTACTGCTGTGATGCATGTAATAGATAAAGTAAGTGTTTCCTGCTCTTTCTTGAATGACCAATGACTTTAATAAGAATGTAATAATACTTAGGCCTGTGGTAAGATCAAGGTTAGAATCCACAGCAGTGACCCAGAGGTACAGACTGGGGACGTAAAATAGAGTCATGAGTCCCATAGTCAAGGAAGTTTGCCGCTAGTTAGGGTGGTGACAGGAAATCAAAAAACAATTAAGTTGAGAAGAGCAACCGGTATTAATTTTGCATATGCACGTATAGCTGAAGATTATCTGCTGTATGGAATTTTCCTTTCAATGCTATATTTCTTGATAGCTTATTATGGTTTCTTGATTCTTAGGCCACATCTTTGTTGGTTCTAACCGCAGTACAAGACAGTGAGGCCCACGGGTTGCTCATATCTTCACAGCTGGCTACGGTCAACACACACACAAATCCTACCAGGGCCAGCTGGAGTCCACTGTGCTCTTAATCAGGCATGCAGCTTGTCTTTATTCCTGCAGTAGCTCTGGGAATCAGGTTGGCCGGGTAGCTGAGCACTTTAGCATTGCACTAAGTTCTGTGAAAACTCTGGGACTAGTTTTATGGCTTTCTGGCTCTTATGCTCTTGTGGAATAATGTACAGGAGCTGGAAAATATTACAATATCTAGACACAAAAAATATAACAACATTCATGAAAAGTAGAAGATCTAATTGTTGCCATTTTTACACAGGAAACAGAAAATAATGTCAAAAATTCTCAGAAGGATAGCAGTCTTTGATTTGTGAAGAGATGAAGAATACCACATAGTTTCTTTAATAATCAAACCCTTATTAGTAAGCATATCTTTATTTAGTTTTGTCAGCAGACTGCCCCTAACATCTTGGCAGCAGTGACTAGAAAGTGGAAAAAATGTCCTAAACTTTCGGAAAGAACACCGGGACAAAAGTGAAGATACTGCAAAAGTGATCAACATGAGGAAATGTTGTAAGCAGACTTCTGTGTATAAAATGCTGTTTGTTTGTTTGTTTGTGTTCTCTTCACAACAGGTTACAGATGTAGGTGAAAAACAGTTACTCACTGATAAAAGTAGAAGTCTTTTCTATGAGATACTCTGTGCTCTCGCTAGCCCAAAACGGAAAGACACACGAGGGTATAGCCTGCTTGCTGAGATGACTGAGAAGTTTGCTTTTTCCCTGTTGACTGGGATAATGTGTGGATCGCCGGGGGAGAGGTTAGTAAATTTGAATTCATAGTTTGTTCGGAAATATATGACAACTTGCCCACATTGTCATAAGACAATTTCAGTGAAGTTTTTAGATAAGGGTCTTGCCTATCATCGAATATGTGGCCTGTATGAAATTGTGTTGTGCTCTGTAACAATTGTACACAGCACTATATAGGCACTATGAAATGGTGTAACTGGTACACTGGTGCAGGATAGCTGTGTGAGTTAGGAGATCTCAGACCTGTTCATTCATTCTGAGGTCAAATATTCCCTGGAAAAAGATTAATTGATCTTGATGAGAAAATAATATGTACTTGCATGATGGAGAGGTATGTTCTAAGGCTTACATGAGAGTAAATAAACCAAAAGTTCTACTGGCATCCTTAATTCTGGGATTCTGTAATTTCTGTGTGTTTGGTTTTGTTCACTTGAACATTATTTTAAATTGTTTCAAATTGCTAGTTTCATCTGCAAGTGCTTAATACCTTGTGGTAAGGCTAATGGGCAGAGGCAACAGTAGACTATAGAAACAGATGACTACCATTTATGAAACAGATGCTTTTAAACAGTGTGTTTCTCCCACTGTGAATTAGTGGTTTATTGAATCTAGAAAAAAAGACTTCCCCTTCTCAACTTCCCCGAAAATCAGCATGTTTTAGATTTCTGTCTCAGCTTCTTTTGGAGATGTAACTCTTTTTTTCAATTTCCTAAGTTCTAGGGGGTCTGAGGTCTATCTCAGCACAAAGGACAGTAAATGGCATAGATACAAACATTATCCAGAACAGTGTGTCCAGAACTTGCACGTTCCCATTCTTTATTCCAAGTGTTTTTGCATCATCTGCTGGAAGCTGAAACAAGATCATCAGTTTTGATGCCTCCCCTTCTTGTAGACTCAGCTCCAGATCAAGTTATAAAAATGATAACCTAGTTTACCATTGATGAGTTTTGGTTGCAGATCATAGTAAGGAAAACCTGAAGTGGAAATGGAGGATCTGGTATACATAATTATTATACACATATATACATTATATACATAATAATTCAGCCTCTCATTTTTTTCACAGCAACTGAAGCTGTCTGTTAAATGTCGTAAAACCTAAAATTATGGAGGAATAAAGTATTAATTACAAATGCATTTTAGAGTCACTCTGTGAAGACTACCTAAGGCTGAGTTCCACTTATCTGCCCTGTTGCTTTTCTGTTTCAACAGAGGTAAAAATATCCTTGACAGCTGCCCATACATTGCAATAATGGCTCACAACTGGTATCCTCAGCAAATCAATGGACACAGATTTGATGGAAGAGATGGGGATTCTATTCAAGTACCTGAGCATTTATTAGAGGTCTCTGTTGTACTATCTCCTCCTCAAGAACAGAATTGTGAATCTGTACAGTTCACAGAATACAGCAGTCAGCAGTGGTTTCTCACTGGAGATAAAGAGCTTGCCCTAAAGAACAAGGTTTGAAAACAATGCAATTTATTTTTACAATAAATTGGTTCAATTTAGATACTGCTCGAAATATACTAAATATACTTAGAATAATCTGAACATGTGTGTGTTTCTAATTAAAATGAGCACTGACTGTTGAATTTTAGTATTAAATTTGTATTTACTTTGTACACATTTCAGGTTTTTTCTATGAGTTTGAAGGGTCAGAGTTCACACCCTTTGAAAGATAACAGTGAAGTCATTTACAGGATTTATGCTACAGGAAGTCGGATTGTTCCACAGAAGTCTGTATGTCTCCTTTGGAATCCAGCTGCAGAAAGGTTATTTTATTAATCTATTTAGTGTTCCAGTTTCCAGAGTGAGCCTGTGTATTTGTCTAAGATGTAATAACTCTGATTAGATCATCTGCAAGTATAAAATTGTTTCCATTTCCTATCTGTCTTTTCTTTTTAACTTTTCTGGCCTTTGTACTAGCACATAAAACTTTTCATACAATAAAATAGGTAATTATTCTAGCCCAGACATTTGTGAAATTTCCACTTTTGACTTCTTTCACCAAAATACCATTTAGGTTATGTAATGATCTGTTAGGCAGAGCTGACAGGCCGTAAGTTCCAGAATTGCATTACTTCATTAATATTAACAGGTTTTTTTTGCTCTTTACAGTTGTTATTAGAGAACAGTACAAATCCATTCTTACAGAAGTAAAGAATTAAATTCGCATCTCTGCTGTTGTTTCAAGTCACTGGCTCAGAATATTCCTAATTTACTAGTAACCACTCTTTTCTTTGGGTTTGTGAAAGAAGGATGCTGTATAAGTGAACAAAAGAAAACCTGTTAAGGGGCAGACCAGGAATTTAGCTAGACCAGTATCCCGTCTTCAATAGTGACTCAAAGAGGATACCTAGGGAGGAGTAAGATCAGGACAAGCGTGAATGGTAGTTCCCCTTATTCCTTACTCTGTTACCAACTGTTTTCAACTCCAGTGACTCCATAAACTGAATTTGATTTTGTGTGGTTCATATCCCCCAGTGATTATTCCACCACATCTAGTCTTTCCTTGCACCATCCAGACTTTTAGCATCTAGCATGTCTTTTGACAATGATGCCTATAAGGCTACTACTTTTTTGACAGAAAAGACACCTCCTGTTTGTTTTGAATATTGCTGCTACCAGCTTCAATTGATGTTTCCTGTTTTTCAGAAGAGGCAGTGAACCACTCATTGTTTTCCATTCTTATTGCTACTCGTACCATTGTAAAACATGGAATGAAATTTTCTGTGTGTGCTCTTCAGTGCCTCATNAGAGAATGGTGTTCTGTACCCTGCTGAGATCTAGTTGGTTTCAATATGATTTCATTAAACTGACTGGATTATATCAGTCTGAAGCTGATATAAACTGTTTCTCTTTATAAAGGAGAAGCAGCAGAATTTACCTATATACTCTCCATTTATTTAGACACTATCATATAGAAGATGTGGTTTTCACTAGAAATGACTTAGTATACTGTCACCTGTATTACCATCTGTCCAAGTCAGTTTAGCAATACTGAAAGACAAACAAAACATGAATGCTATTTTCAGAACAACAAATAGCAGTAAAAAATGAAGCGTTCTTCAAAATGGGGTACAGTGCAAGTTAAATGACAAAACATTTGAAAAGTCAGACAGCCCCATATTTGTTGCAGAAGTTTTAAAAATATGGCCACAGAAATTCTTTAGTGGAAAAAAAATGTTCATTATCATTTATTTGCAATTTCTTTTTAATCATAAAAGTCAAAACAAAGCTATAAACAATATTTTAATTTCCTGTAAATGTGCTATTCTGAAAACTGCACCTGAAAGATATCACAATGTACATTATATACATGTAATAGTTCAGAAAAACTTGCTATTTCAGACAGACAACAATTTTCAAGTCTGCTTACCATGTAAATTACACAAATCCATTTATAACTTTGTAAATCTTTTGTTCTGCAGCTGGTTATCTGATAGTGGGTTCTGCAAAGTGGTTGATGATACATCGGACTACGTAGAATGCTCTTGTTCTCATATGTCCATTTATGCAGTATATGCCCAAACAGACAACTTGTCTTCATACAATGAGGCTTTTTTCTGTTCTGGATTCATCTGTGTTTCAGGTCAGTTGCCATAAGATTAATAGTTGATATAAGATTATAAGTTTTCTCTTCATTAACAACTAATGACCAGTAAGATTGATTGATTTTTAGTGATTTTGGTAACCCATGACAGTCTGTTTAACTGGAGGAATAGTGGAGGAATATTAACTAACTTCATGCTATTAAAGTTGCCATCTGGGCCAGTATTTGCACATTTACAGATTTTCCCACTGAAAAAAATATAGGCCAGCAAAGAAGTGTGGTTCCATATGATGTTTTATGGAATCATACAAAAGTGAAAAATATCATTTATTTAGGAGGAGAAACATTAAAATTCTAAATCCACCTGTGTCTCTAGCAGCAGGAGAGTCATCCTCTTTGTCAAGTCCTTCAGGCACTATTCTGCTGAGCCTGAAAGCTCTTTGACAATTTCCGTTTACAATTTACAGTTTATCACTCAGAAGTGATAATTTGAGGTAGATAGATTCCATATCATGTGCAGAGCTCCCTTGCACTCTGCTGCCTAACTGCATTCTAAGATCTTGAGAGAAGCGTGAGAGTTTAGACCTACCACTATCATGACTCTCTTCATTGACAGCTATGATAGCATTGGCAGAAGGTGCAAAGCCTCAGGCAAGAAGAAGGAGATCTAAGTTTTAAACTCTGCTTGGTTTGTGAAGGTTACTGAAATTACGCCTTTCACACTGCAGTCAGTTCGCTTATGTGGCAGGCAATCCTGGATGAAAGCACTTTCTTCTTCATTTGTTGATGGGCACTGTGCGAGCAGAACCTAAGAGCACTGGGGTCACCAGGAAAACATACTAAAGGGATTCTTTGGTTAGCCCTCAGGCACTTAAATGGGTCTGCTCCTTGTGAGGTTTATGAGATCTATATAGATCATGTCTCCATGAGAAATAAAAACAGTGTAAGCCGCTATATCCCCTGTTTATCCCCTCCCAGCAAACTGCCCTAANAATAAATAATTAAATAAGACAAACTATAACGAACAAGTTTAATTACTGGTTTACTAGGAAAAAAATAGTAAATTGTTGAGACAAATATGCCATAGAATCCAAAATGCTATAGAAATTGAAGAAAAGACAATAAAAAGGAAGTCAATGTGCCATAGAAACTAAAGCCGAGAGAAATATTTTGCTGAATTAAAAGCAGTAAAGACCTACAGAGCCTTGTTTGGCATTTGTCATTTATTTCAGTCATGTGCCATAAGAATGTATTAAAAATTTTAAAATAATTTAGCCTAGTCCAGGGTTTGCCTTCAATATAACTGCAATGTCTTTCAGCTTCTTTGGCTGGCTGAAGGTATTTCTTTACAT
>VXAL01013349.1:0-22569 GCA_013399475.1 Chauna torquata | reverse complement strand
ATGCCTGCTTTGTGGTTGCTCACAATAATTCGTTACTCGTCAGTGACAGGAAATGGTGGTTCACAAAATCTGATGTTCATTTCATTTTTCTCTGTGGGTCTAGAGCTTTCAGTGCTAACTGAGCATTTGTAAAGCACTAAAGAATGGACATTTGTGCATCGGAAAGACATAAAAGGCTCAATATTTCTGAAACTTTTTTTGCTTTCCGTTATCATATTGACTCAAAGAATCATGATGTCTCCAACAAACCTTATTTCCTGAATCATTAGTTAGTCAGAGTATTTTGTTCGTTTGTTTAGCCAGCATATTATATCATCAAACTTCCTTCAGCAATTCCATAGAAGTCTCAAGGAAACAAATTAGTGGGCTGAGATTTTCAGATTTGAAGTAAAATTATGTGAAGATATATGTATTTGAAAAAGTAAAGCATAATGTGAACATAATTCACAGCACCTCAATACACTTATACTAATCAATAAAATTCTTATTTTCAAAAAGCTATAAACCTAGATTGGAATCATAATAGGAACCACTACTTATGGCTCTCATGCTTTTGTCTGGGAATGCCCAAGCAGAAATATATGAATAAACACTTTATAGGTGGTTTGTGCATGCTTACTCAGCTTGATGCATCTCATCATCAGCAAATTTTAGTGTGTATGTATAGGCTATTTGTACAGTATGTGCTCCATGCCTCTGGAACGCACAGAGTATTGCAGGTGACATGAACGTGTGATAAGTTTTGATTCGTGAGTGTGTGCTGCTGAGCTGCTCTGTATATGGTCCATAGCCATTTCTTTGGAATATTTGACCACTCACAATCTGCTTTCAGCAGTAATTGTGTACTAATGGCTTGCTATTCTGGCCTGTAATGCAAAGTTCAAGTCTAACAGTCAAATAGAAAAAAAGGTATTTGGGGAAACTTGCCACCCGATTTTTGTCGAAAAATAGGAAAATAGGCATGTATTTGCTAATTTAACTAGTCCTCAAACTGCAATAGCACTTAGCATCACCATTCATCATGTCTATAATAATTATCAAGCTGGCAAGCCAAATTCATCCTACCATTGTCTTCAACAGAAATGCAAGAGGAAGAAGACTTACTGCGTTTAGCTGCCTGAAAGCAGTGTTTTATTCAAGCTGAGCGAAACATACATGTCAGTTACATGTTTTTAAGAAAAAATTGTGCAAACAATCCTAGTTTAAAAAATTGTTGAACATTTATTTGAAAATGATAAACTGTAGCCTTGAAAACTAATACCTGGTAGAATTGTTGTTTTATCATTTGGACTTTTTCAGATTTGGACAGAGATAGGAAACACAGTTCTGCTAGAACTAAGATAAATTTTAAGGATGTGCCGAAATCTCCAAGAGGTGATACAGAAGCAGAATAGAAATGATAATGGAAGCAAGGGGTTATGCAGAAGCAATGTGTATGAGGATAAAACTCGAGAAGTAAGTTTGGGAGTGAGTGGGAAGAGAACAGCTAATGGGATGGTGTATAAAAGACAGTGGAAGGCAGAAGAGTTTAACCCCTGAGAACTCAGTATTCAATCCTTAAGAAGCAAATTCTGTCCTGTAGAAGCTGTACGTTCTGCCATTGTATGAAAGTGGAACTTCTCCATTAACTGTGAAATGTTGTTTCCGCTGAATTGTTGAACCCCAAACTATGGGAACTCTCAGTTTCCCCTTTACGTAATCAAAACCCCAAAGAAATTGTCATATGTATCTGGATAGGAGTAGTTTAAAAAGCATATTCCAGAATGCAGTAGGTAGAGGGATACTCTGCACCACTGACCACAGGGGCAGCTCATGCCAGTAAATGGTCAAGTACCTGCCTCTCTCTTGACAGTAAAGAGAAGTCTTTACAGCAATTCAGTCTTTTATGGTAAGCCTGTGCTTTTTAGAGTCAGCCAATGGGAAATGCTGATTAAACAGCTGTTTCTAAACAAGCCTGGTCCAGAGCTTCATTAAACTTCATGTCCATATGAAATTCTTGTGGAATAGGAAACAGCAAATATTTTTATCTATTACTATACAGTTAGAGCCCCGTTGCCCAGGGTGAGAGAGTCTGCTTTATAAAACCTAGTTCTTGAGATCTGAGATTTCTGCTCTGATTTCCTTGCTGTATCATGACAACCGTAAACAATGCTGAATGTGGTATTGTTGGCCCTTCATGAAGACAAGCAACCCATAAGGTCAGTGAAGGCACAGAGTAAACAGGACTAGACCCAGTGGTCCAGACTTGCTGCCTACTCTAGAAATTCAGCTTCGCGGTAATTTCTTTTATCCCACTACTCTTCAACGTGAAATGTTTCAGTAAGGAAAATGATGAGTAGTAGACAGTATTTTTCCTTTCTTAATGTCAATGTTTTTATCTTAGGTTTTATCTTAGGGATAATAACGTCTAGAACTTTCTTTCTGAGAAGAGATTCTACATGTGTTGCTTAGAATGGAAAGTGGAAAAGGTTTCCACTTCTGTTAGAGGAATATGTTAACTTACTCAGCAAAACTGGACGTTCTTTGTATTTTTTTGTTTATTTGATGTCATTGAAGTGATCAGAACCTTACTCAAATGAGTCTTCAGCCTTTAATTCCATACGTGGGATGACAGTTATTTTATAATGGCTAGATTTCTTAAGGGCTTTATGCAGTCTCTCTGTACCTGCACAACTTCTGTTAAGACAGTTGTGGAATATTGCATTCATCCTGGGATGAGTGAAATTTCCATAGGATGGGCAGATTTTACTGCTAAGACTTTTGATGTCAGATTTCCTAACAAAAGGAGACAGTCCTTCTGGTAGTCATTTGACCTCATAGGAATAAATCAGTAAATATTTTTGGCATCTTACATTACTTCCACTGAGGCTGGGCTAACACTGAATCCACTTACATTCTTTATTGTCTCTGCAATGAGAATTAACACCTAAACCTTTCCTCCCAATGGCTGTGTTAGTAGGTTTCATGCAGAATTAGTTAATTATTTACTAGCTAATTTCAGTCATTCCCAGCAAGTCAGAGCACAGTTTTAAGTTCATGCAGCTTCTTTCAAAAGCAGTTTCATTGTAGAACTATTTGGGGATTAGTTTGTGTTAAAGACAATTTCATAGTAGATTAACCTAAATTGAATACTTTTATAGCAGAGCAATATAGTTTTATGATCAGGAAGGCTCTGAAGGCCCATCTCTGTTACATTATGTTACTAGTTGTGAGTCCTCAGTATCCAAGTAGAATCAGATAGTCAAAGCTGGAGCTAATCAGGGATCAGTAGTAGAAGAAATGATCATTTATCTCAAGATGTCAGTGACTTTACAAGCTGTTTTCATCATATATGTATATGTATGGACTCATTTTAAATTTTAGATATATGGTGTCTTTACATGATAGATAAGGTGTATGGGGTCCTTTAGAATCTAAGTGTCTAGAAATTATTATCTCAAGCAGTGGAGCACACAATCATCAGAACAGGTATTATACATAATATAACCCTGAGGAAGGACTGTTACGGTAAACCAGCAAGCACTTCTTTACCCTGATCACCTAAACATATGGGAACTGGTTCCCACAGAAACCTTATTGCAGCATCTTTCCCTTTCTTCTAGTAGAGTGAGTAATTTTGCCTCTGGAGTTCCTTGTTAGAGGCTGCAAAGTGGAGACGACACCAGATGCGAAATTGCTGTGGCACTGAGATGCTTTCTATAAACTTGGAGCCATGTGCAGATATTTAAAGCCACAAATGATGCAAAAGTAAGGGGCAATGCAGGTGCTGTAAGAGGATATTTAAGCTCTCAATCTAGAGAGTGTTGAAATGTGAAAGCAGCTGAAATAACTTTATCCCATCTTAAAAGACAGAGAGAGTGATAAGAAGTGCTGTTGGAGTCATAGCCAAGTGATGGAGCCTATAAGAAATAAATCTGAGATACTTTAGTAATTTAAATTTTATGTCATATTTTTTCATCAACCAACACATGATTTTGCTCTCTTACTGATAACTTATCATTATGGTAGTACCTGTATATTTCTACTTTTGCTCCTCATAGAGATAATGTTACTTTACCATCCTTGTTCACTGTTCTGATGTTGAGTCAGAGTGTGTTAATGCACAGGCTGTTCGTATCTTCTTATAAATTATCTCCTACTATTTGCCAAAACTCAGATATATGAGCAATACTATAACATATGTTACAATTCTGCTATATTATCTTACACCTCCTGTCCTTATTGCAAACAGTCAAATGTTCTGTTTATCACTTTAAAGTATGAGATTTCTATCAGCTAATGCCTTCCAGCTCTTTTTTCATTATACCCTACTTTTTCCCAACATCACAAACAGTTGGGGACCACACACAGAGTGGAATAGACAGCAACATTCCCAAGTTGCCTCTTCATCCCTTTTCTCTGTATCTTATCATAAAGAAAGTTATACTGCTACCTCTCTCTGCTTCATGCTTTTCAGTGTCATTTTTCAACTCTTATTGCCATTTTCTGTGGCCTTTCTTCCTCTCCCTTTGTTCTGTCAACTCGTGTGCCACTCTGCTATAATAAAAATGTGGATTACTACTACTCTTCCTAATTAGTAAATCTCCTATTGCTTGTTTCCCTGCTGAAAACTTTCCTCAGACCTGTCTTGTTGGAGAGAAGATCCTCAGCAATTCCTCTTACCCATAAATTCTGACCCTAGCAACACCTGTGCAGTGTTAATCTGAAGTCTGCAAAACTTTCTTAACCTAGATAGCTTATCTTTTGGAGGAAGAAATCAATCGGCTTTTCTGAGCAATAGTGCCTCAATGATTTTGCTTTACAGCAAATTGCAGTTATACTAACCAGTGACTAGAAGCTAACTAGCTTCTATTTTTTCTCCACCATTATCACTTTGCCTGTTTGCTTATTACCATGTGCAAGGCTATGTGTATATTTTTTAAAGGGTCTTTTTGTTTCCATTTTTGGCAATCTTCTCATGACCTGCTTCTTCATATCTTCCAGGCAGCTGATGTTCCATACATAGTAGAGTAACAAGTCCTTTTAAAGACTAAATTGGATTAATTACTGGTATAAATGAAACCAGAATCTGACTGTGCCAGATTCATATGGCGAGTACAGTTGAATGTGCATTAGCGTCTAGATTGCGTATAAAAATAATTCAGTAAGATTTTCATAAATACCAACTTACCAATGATTACAGTTAACTGTGATTAAATGCAATTGTATAATTTTTGATCATTTCACCAGCAGGTAATAGTGGAATTGGATATACTAGAGGCTGTGATTTTGTTCACATGGTATGTTTTTTCCTGTTATGCAGAAAGTGCAATAAGAAGGACAGCCAGTTGAAAATGCCATTATGTGGATTTTCTTATAAATCCAACAGGTTTGGATTTTGAGTCCAATCATACAAACAGGTCATAACATAAAGACAAGACAGACTGTTCATTTTAGTTATCCTTTTATTACTGCCACGTAGGTTAAGTTGGTATTTTGTGCTAAATTAAATATGATTTGAAATAAAGACACTACATCTGAATAGACTTTGAAGAGTGACCATGAAGTACATAAATGCTGGGAATGGTGGTGGATGATAAGTGAAATAAGTAATAAGGAGTTTGTGTTGTATATTAGTTAGATGGAGAAGCCAGGAGCATATGAAGTGTATGTTCATGTGCAGAAAAAAAGAAACTGACTATGTTCAGTCCTGAAAAAAGGCTTTGAAACCATGGCGGTTGATGGTATGCTCTTTCACCACTGTATTGAAGCAGGTGTCAAATGAGATGTGTTCACAATGTCATGTGAGGTCAATGGGATCCTCTTTACAAGTACTTTCACAGTGGTCGCCCTCCCCGTGCCTGAGTTCAAAATCAAGAAAACTCAGCTTTGAATACAATTTAGTAAATAGCTTCTTTTTGAGACTAAAAATGTTTCCAAAACAATAACCGAAGCCCTGGTAGATGATAACTGGCCTTTTTTTTTAAAATGTGTTCCCACAATCAGAACAAAATTGGGAAGAGAGTGACCAAGAATTCATACAATGTTGATATGTTCCATGAAGATGCATCAGTCCTCTAAATCTAACATACACAAATAATTTATCTTCCCACCACCTCTTTCATAGGTGTGCATGACTCAGCACAAAATAAATTATGGGCAGATAGAGAAACCTGTAGCTGAAAAGTGTAGGTACGTGACTGCTTGTTCTAGGTAAATTCACTCTTAAAAGCAGCTCCCAGTTTCTGCTATTTGTTACTTCTGAAGCATTTTAAAAATATTCCAAGTTGTGCTTGAGTATAACCTGTTATCAAGATACACTAGTGTATTTCAATTAGAGGCAATTATATCAACATTTTCAAAATGTCTCCACAAGAGATAAAGGACTGAGCTCTGTAACAAAATCTATCCTCACTTTAATCATGCTCTGTAATTGGTGCAGATCCTTGCAGTCTCATACCTTGGAGCAGAGTTTTGGGTGGATGGGTGGTTGTTAATGTGTTTCTGTACCCTCATCTTCATGACTGCCAAGTCATTAATACATTGTCATACACATGGCACTACCCTTGGCATGGGAAAAGTAAAAGTAATATTCATATATCAATCTTTATTAACCTTTATATTTCATATAAACATATAACTTGCCTTCTGTTTTATGCAGAGCAATATATGGCATTAATACTTTGAAGCTCATTACTAACTTCTAGCTGATACCAAACACAATGGCAACTAATCACTTCAGGTTAATTATTAGTGTGGGTGTCCAAGCTTCCCAAGTTTGTCTTAGAACAATAAAAGCTTTCAGTACTATATTTGATAGCAAATACTATCTATTGTTAAAATATACTTTGTTAACTTCAAACTGGTTTCTTAAAGCCTTGTGTAAATGGTTTCACTGGAAAAGGGATGGAATAGAAGCAAACAGGAAAGTTGGGTGAAATGGTGTTCACTTTGTGATTAGCATGTCACAGCATTAGCTCTTCAGCCACCTTCTGTGTTATAAAATCCTATGAATCAGTGATGTTCACATTTATCTTTATCTGGCTATGTGAAATTTTTCCTCTGTCATGTGTCCTTGGTTATGTTTATTTAATAGAGTTATAAATTAATTTAGTTTTGACACTTCTAGCATTAAGATTGTAAGATTTCTTTGTTCTGTGCTTGAATGCTCCGTATTACTAAAATGATAAAATCAAAGGTGAACTTGATCTTAATTATACTAATAGATCATTCCTGACATAGGAAGCAAATACAAGGCTATGTTGGTCTTCTGTTTAGAAGCATGAGAGGAAAATGGGTCTTTTCATCACAAGCACAAATGAGAACTTTAAAATCCAGTGACAGCAGTGGACTGAGCCTGCAGCTGGTAAGCTTGGCTTGCTCTGGCTGGGAGCAGAAGACGTTTGGGACTTCCCATAAAACCCCAGAAACTCAGCCTTATTGTTGCCTGGAAATTTTTTCTTCAGATTTACAATAAACTTTTACTAAGCTTACCCTAGTTTAGAGGTCTAGAAAGAATGCATTGTAAAATAATAAAATGTAGTACCAGGCCTTTCTGAAGATAACAATTCACATTTGCCAGAGTTTCTAACATTTTGCTGAGTATATGAAACTCATCCACATGCAGAGAGCTGTAGTAATTTTCACAGCATTTGCTAATACTTTAGGTTTTTCAAGTTTTTTTTTAGTCTTTATCCTGAGATCGTTCACTTTTGGAGGCTGAGACACAACAACTATATCCTTGGCGATCTAAAGCAGTAGGCCAAAAGGAATGTATTCTTTCCCCCAGCTTTCACAACAGGAAGTGTCCTCACAAAGTTTTGCTAAAGGAAAGAGCACTTTCAGAAACTATTTGTCTAGAAATGCTGAGAAGCACAGGTGTTAGTAGTGAGCTTTTATTTTTCAGTACTGCATTGCCAGCTTAATTAGTCCATAGTTGTATACAGGCTGCTTACCTGTAGCTTCATTAGTTTATGAAGTGCTATACTGTCTGTGATGGTTACAGTGTGCTAAACATTGTCACAATCCATAGATATCGCAACAGCGAGTTCAAAGGATTCCGTGATACGCAAGGACAGAGTGTTTGCTTACTAAAGATTCCTATTTATTACAAATCAGCTCAAATCCACTAGCAAGAATACTGTGATTAGTAAGGCAACTAATATATATATATGTGTATATGTATATGTATGTACATATGTGTGTATATATATATATATATGGATAAATAGCTATTAGAGATATTACCAGCAAAAAGGTATGTGTGCGTGCGTGCATGTGTGTATACGTATATAAGTAAAACAGATATGAAGGATATAGCACCAATTAATAGTAGCAGCAATTAGAATTAGCAGAAGGGCAATTTGAGCTGGGAAAATCAGTAATATAGAAACAGATATGATTTCGGAATAATTACAGGTTCAGCAAACATCAATAATACTGTGACAATGAAAATACAGATTACAAATTTATCAATAGTATAACAGCAGATAGACAAGTACAGTATCGATAACTATAACCTATGACAGATTATGCACGTATATGTATACATACTCATGTAACTACTGGTACTGAATGCGTCAAGCAGATACCTGAACGCGTCCAGAGGAGGGCAACAAAGCTGGTCAAAGGGCAGGAAGGCACGTCCTGCGAGGAGAGGCTGAGGACACCTGGGCCGTCTGGGCTGGAGAAGAGGAGGCCACAAAGCGACCTCGCCGCTCTCCGCAGCCCCCCAGGAGGGGAAGCGCAGAGGCAGGTGCCGGTCTCTGCTCCCCGGTGCCTGATGGCAGGGCGCGTGAGAATGGCACAGAGCTGCGCCAGGGGAGGGTCAGCCTGGGCACTGGGAGCAATGTCTTCACCGCGAGGGTGGTCAGGCCCTGGCACAGGCTTCCCAGCGAGGTGGTGGGTGCCCTGTGCCTGTCAGTGTTCAGGAGGCTTTTGGATGATGCCCTTAATAATGTGCTTTATCTTTTGGTTAGCCCTGACGTGCTCAGGTATTTGGGCTCAATGATCTCTGTAGGTCCCTTCCCTTCCCTTCCCTTCCCTTGCCTTCTTGTTATAGCACATTTGAGTAATAATACAGATGGCAAAGAATTTCAGAGGACTAGAAAAAAGTAGCCCTTGTAGACTTACTGGAAGCAGTCTAATCCATAAATATTCAATTGTACGTCTGCTCGCATTGAATTTAGCTAAACTTCTGCCTAGCCTTTTGGTTAGTCCTGAGGAGGTCAGGCAGTTGGACTAGATGACCTTTGAAGGTCCCTTCGAACTGAACTATTCTATTCTATTCTATTCTATTCTATTCTATTCTATTCTATTCTATTCTATTCTATTCTATTCTATTCTATTCTATTCTATTCTATTCTATTCTATTCTATTCTATTCTATTCTATTCTATTCTATTCTATTCTATTCTATTCTATTCTATTCTATTCTATTCTATTCTATTCTATTCTATTCTATTCTATTCTATTCTATTCTATTCTATTCTATTCTATTCTATTCTATTCTATTCTATTCTATTCTATTCTATTCTATTCTATTCTATTCTATTCTATTCTATTCTATTCTATTCTATTCTATTCTATTCTATTCTATTCTATTCTATTCTATTCTATTCTATTCTATTCTATTCTATTCTATTCTATTCTATTCTATTCTATTCTATTCTATTCTATTCTATTCTATTCTATTCTATTCTATTCTATTCTATTCTATTCTATTCTATTCTATTCTATTCTATTCTATTCTATTCTATTCTATTCTATTCTATTCTATTCTATTCTATTCTATTCTATTCTATTCTATTCTATTCTATTCTATTCTATTCTATTCTATTCTATTCTATTCTATTCTATTCTATTCTATTCTATTCTATCCTATCCTATCCTATCCTATCCTATCCTATCTTGGATAAAAATCAGGCCCTTTTTATATCACTGTGACATAAGAGGACGTAGGACACCACCACTTAGGTAACCAGTGGGTGCTGTTAATTTTGGTCTTCTTCCTGTGACAGCCAACAGACGATGTTTCTTGTTTTTCATCATTTTCCTTTAAACAAGTTTTATTCCTTACATCAATTCCCACTTTCTCAGGCAATAAGTTGTTCCTCAGTTTCTTGTTTTGTTTTCATCCATGGTATTCAGGGTGCCTCCGCTGTAAGGTGCTCAACCACATGTCAGGGACATCCTTGGTTCCCAGGCTCAGCTCCAAGGCCCAGTTCCCAGGCCCGGCTCATGGGCTGTTTTCAGGCTGACAGATTTCTTCTGTCTGTGTTCGGCAGTGATTTTGTTTAAGAACTTTTCTTATTACATTTAGGCTACCTCCGTAATTGCTCCCATCAATTATAAACATAAATTTGAAGACAAATACTCACCCGAGGAATTTGTAGTATAAAGAATCTACTTTACCTTTAGCTCCACCAGACACCTTTCCTGCCTGAAGTTTCCACTGAACACTGCAGGACATACTGTTTCAGAATTTTTAATCTTTTAAGTTGCTGAGGGTTGTTGAATGATCGATCTATTTATTTATCTATCCATCCATCTATCAGATGACTGCTACTTTGGAGGTCATCACTTGCAATCAGTGATGAAAATACAGGGGTGGTAGCTTCATTTATCTTATTTTATACTCCTCCACAATTTAATCCTAAAACAACCACAAGAAGTTTTAGTGATGCTGTCCTAACATGCACTGAATGATCTTACATACTAAGTGATCCTAGGTGGAGCTGTTATTTAGACAGTCTGGGAAGAGCTGAGGGAACACCAAACTACAGAAAAAAAAAGAGCATGGTTTTTAAATGGGATTGCAGTTCTGTAGAGTAACAGAAATGGGTAGAGTCCCTGTAATTTTATATTCAGTATTTCCTGTATGAAGCAAAAGGAGCTGGGATATATTCTCAATTCAGGCTCAACATTCTGATTTCTAATGTTGTTTCTTGCCTGCTTGTCAAGACTTTCATCTGAGCATTTTTAGATTCATTTCCATTGAAAGAAAGAAATAAATTCATGAGGCTAATAATGGTCTCTTATTTGATAATTACAAACTAATTTGCTTTAAATAGTCTAGCACATTATGAGCTGTCATTTACTCACTATTAGAGTGCATTTTCTTAGGACAGAATGGATAGATGGATTAATTGTGGTACACACCCAAGAATAAATGGTTTATAAAGTCCCATTGTTGAACGTAATTTTTAATATGACCAGTGTTTTTCAACTAGGATTTGCAAAGCTTTGCATTGTAGCTTCCTGTAACACACAGTACTATTCAGAAAAGTCAAGTATCACTGATGAAATTATGAATGCATATTAGTGATCTCAGACTGTAAATTCCCTTTTATCCCTATCCTAGTAAGATATCCCTGCACATCAGCTGGAAATCTGGAGACAAATATTTTCCTTACAGTTTGTTTTTGAACTCAGTCTGTGTGATCAGTGCAATTTGTTTATTGTGACCCAGCAGAATAATTGCAGTTGCTACACTATCAGACGATGATGTGGGATTTCTCAAACTAATTCTGTATTTAAGCTCTGTTTGGATTTATTTTTGATTGTTCATTTTTATATTTCCTTTTGGAATTACTGTGCTGCTAAAAACAATGCAGATTTTAAATCCAGTAAAAATATGCTTTATGTAGTGCAATTCCAGATGTGCTTTTTGTTTTCATACTGAAGAAATACAGTTCCAAGCTTAATCTGACTCCTAAACTCTGGTTTGCTAATTTTCAGTCAGAATTGTTGAATAATATTTACCCTGGACTGACTGCATCATTACAGTAGTAGCCTAAAGGACATGCTCTGTCCTGACACATTTGGTCTATAAAATATTTTGAGAATGATCTAACAGAAAATATGTTTACTAAGAGCAGAAATAAATTTACTGTCCCACTGAACAGATCGATGAGATGTAAAAAGCAAACTGATTTTGTCCAAAGTCTATTTCATTAAACAGGGGATGATAGAAATGGACTGGGACCATGTAAATGTTTTCTGTTCTAGGTGACATTAGCCTATTGTTCCCCTGTAACCATTTGGACTATAAATATCCAAAAACTTTCTATGTTACACTAAAAAGCCTATCCATTAGTGCTAATAATATAGCTTGCTCTAGATCATATTACATAGCTTTGCTGAACTGTGTGGAATTTTTCACATTCTCTTCCAGAAGAGATTAAGAGATTTTTTTATTTCATTGTTTAAAACCTGTATATGAGAGAGATCATACTGTGAGAATGTATTACTTGCAGTTGTCCCTATTTTTATTTTTTATTAATATCCCTCCTAACTATAAGAGTTGTGGAGCCAGTATGGAATAGGATAAGGAGTAAGTGTACTTTTAATATGCCCTTCTGTTTCATTGCACTTTTAGCAAGTCTGGAAGTCAGTTAAAAGTAAGAGAAGGTTCTGTTGATCTACTTTATTATTTGAATTATTTTTATGTCCTCTGTTTTCACAGTTGACTGCACATTCCTCAAGGTACTAAGGTTTCTTCCTCTTTAAGCCCAAGGAAAGAGCCTATTTTTTGTTTATTTTATTTATTTTATTTTATTTTTATTTTGCTTTAGCAGACTTTCTTACGTTGGTATAAGTCATCATTGTAGAACTTCATGATTCTCAATCCACTTTGGGAATGGGGAGCTTTTCCCCCGAGAATGATAGGATTGTAATCAATTTTGGCCTTGTGTTTTTAGTTATTGTTGGTTTTGCATGTCAATATAATGCAGTGAAACTTCTGACTCCATGTTGTGTCTTGTCAGTGGGCCATTTTTTCTGTATTTTTGCTGGTATTTGTCCGAAAAAGAAATCTGTCCATGAAAGTTCCTTCTATCATACAATTCTTCAGTCTAGTACTCTGGTAACATTTGAAGTGATTTAAGGAGAGCTACGAACAAGAGAGAGTTTGACCCAAATACAGCTGCATCGTGGTAGAAATTCAGTGGTCATTAATATACAAATCAGTTAACTCCTGTATGTTCTATCCCAGAACAGAATCATGGAATAATTGGTATTGGAGGGGACGTCTAGTGATCATGTAGTCCAGTTCCCACCTCAAAGCTCTGTGTACAAAAGAGAATATACACAGAGAACTGCGTAGTTTGTATTTAATTCTGATCAAATAAGTATATCCTTAGAAGTGAATAGTCTCATATACTTCTAATGTTTCTGGATGGATATGAGACTCATTTGAAATTCAGAATGGGATTTGGAGAGTTTTTTCCTGATATAACTCAAATTGTGCTGAATTATAAATCAAAAGCTTCCCACTGAAATGGATATTAATTAAGCAATAGTCTAAATGACAAATAGTCTAAATAATTCCAACCATCATTTAGTTTTCAAAATGCTGCATTTAGTGATTACACTTGGAGACATGAATTACATTTGGAGGATTGTCTCTCTCAAACTTTTGTAAGCCTACTATGATCAAAATATTTTCTTTATTTTACACAGAAAATAAGTGAAGAAAAATAGTGCACCATGGTACAGGAAGAATACTCATTTTATTTAATAAAACTTCTAAAAGCAAACAAGTGAAAAGAAACAATCACGTGCTTTACACATTGTGTTGAAGTTATTAATAGGAACAAGAATAACAACAGGAAAGACTTTTGATAAATACAAGTGCATACAGGAGAACTGAAGCTTCTGTTACAATCGGCCGCTCTCCTGAGCTAAAGGGGAAGTAGACTCCAAACAGTTTTGTGAGAAACTAGAAGAAAGAAAGCAATCCATCGCTCCATCAGTTTGATTTACACCCTACTTCAGTTTATATGTGACTACCAAGTTATACCTGCTACGTACTGCTGAAGTCTGTACGGTACACCTTTCTGTTCAGATTCTGGGTCCATAATTGCTCACAGGGACCGAAACCAGCATTTTATTTTGCAAATCTTTGTTATAAACAACAACACAAACCATTAGTCTGGTTAGTAATTAACAAAATATGAACTGAGAACAAAATTAATTTTACCATAATTAGGCACAGAATAGACATCACTGAAAAAATCTACATCCTCGAAATATCGGTCTAACAAAATTATACAGTAATCTATGTTCACATAAACTTTCTGCCCTATGTTTTCTAGGTATTTTTGTTAGAGAGAGAGCTGTGTGAGTTTTAAAAGTTTTAACTTTTGAGTGAATCCTTCAAACAATGTAAGGGCTGTACACAAAGGCTGACTTCAGTTCAGTGAGCCTAACCCTCCCATGTGGTGACAGAGTTTCTCAGCAGCAGAGCAGTCAAGTTAGACTACTGCCTTGAATTGCTTTGTGGGGAAGTCTGTCACTCTTTCTTGTCTACTCTCTCTTCACATTGAATTCAGCCTTTGTGAGTTTCTTCATTTCTCTTTAGTGGTGTCTTTGTCCTGCCAGAATCAAAACAAAGCAGAACCTTATCAGTTTTGGGAGTGTTACAGCATATGCTTCATTTCTATGAGCAGTAGTCACAAACTTGTCCAACAATAACAATTATTTTTCTTTTTTTTTTAATAAATAAATTCAGAACATGGTTAAAAAAAATAAGGTAGCTTCTAAAATTTTATAAGAAGAAAACTGTGTTGACGGGTATAGAAAGGGAAACCTCGTCATTGCTTTTGCTTAGATGGTTACTTAAGTAATCAAAAGACTGACTATTTTTTCTTAAATAGGCAACTAAAGATGGCTTGACTGTATTGGACCAGTAATTTAAGTCGTGTATAAGAAATTATGGTGTAGAACATCAGAATTGAAATTACATGGGATAAGAAATTTCTCTAGTAAAAACGCTTTTTGCTAGACTACATTACTAGCTTGGGAACTGGACTTGACACTTGACACACTTGACTTTTCTTAGCTGTCCAGTTTTTCATCATTAAATAATAACTTAATCTCTTGAGAAATGACAATATAGAAATATTTCAAATTTAGAATATTTTTCAAAATCATTTTTTAAAACAGCATGCATTTATAATTGTCAATATAATTCCTTTCTGTTGAGTGAACAAACCCAAGCATTAATTTTGTTTGGTTTGGCGTAGGTATATATATGTAAGCATCATAATAGTCAGTCTAAACTGACTTCGTTTAAAACCTCATATGATGACTGCTAAAATTAATTTTATTAATTGATAACAAACTGTGTGAAGCAATATATAGTCTAAAACATATCTGAAAGTAAACATGTATGTGGCAAAAAATCATTTCAGATCGTGTCTTTGGAGCGAGAGTTGCTGTGAAATTCCATACAATGCAATCCTGCTTGAGTAGATTGGCCAAGTTGCAGATGGTTCCAAGACAACATAAGCACAATAGTAATTTTATATCCCCACCTGATATAATCACACATGGACAGTAGTGGTGTGTATTTTTATTATTATTGTTGTTTTTTTATAAGAATAAAAATTAAATAATTAGACTGCAGTTCCCGGAAAAGGTGCTCTCACTCATTATTTCTAGCTTATTTATGTTTAAAAAAATAATAACAACTAAGAATAAGACACTGTTCAGTAACTTGTATTGCCGGAAATGATGACAGTGTTAAAGAGATTTTCTTTTTGTAAAAAGGTCCAATTACTGCATTATTAATGATATTATTTAAGTACTCATTAAATGTGACATTATTTAATGGGTCTGTGTTAGTTTAAAGCCTTCATTAAAGGATTACTGTGGGGGGTTTTGTAATCTTGTATTTTTCCATCCATCCAGGGTTGTATTTCCCACTGTCCCTATGAATTGGGAAACTTATTTGGACAGTCAATATAGGCTCTCAGGCTCTTGGTGAAGGTGGAGATCATGTGGTTTTCAGGTGATATAAGAAACTGGAAACAATTTAAGCAGCAGTTTGCATTGTCCTCTTTGAAATCATTGTATGATGCTAAGGAGATGTTTATTTGTTCTATGGGTCTTATTAGCAGGGAGCAATTTCCTGTCTTGATGAGAGTGTCCCATTAAACAGTACTGAGTTTCACAATTGACCAGTGGCAGAAGAAGATAGAATCCCAATATGAAAAACAAGGCAACCAGGTACTTCTGTGTTGTATAATTGCAGGTCCATTTTCTACTCTGTGTAGTTAATAGAAAAGAAAGAGTTAAGCTGCACGTGTCATTGCTTTTCGTCTCTTTGTGTTGGACAACTGGAATTTTAGTATCCTAGGACTGGAGAAAAAGTCTTTTATGTCTAACTTTGATAGGTGTTGTAATTTTTTGCAGTTGTATTATTCCAGTTACACCTAGAGATAGACTGGTAAGGATGATATGAATGAAATATTTTTTTGCCAAAACATAAAAAATTTGCCCTTTGATGTGTTTTCTGAATTGTGACTATTAAGGATTCATTTTCATCTGATTGAAGTTCTGTGTTTCCAAAGAGGGGGAGTATAAGCCAATTTCTGTCACTTTTTCACTTAGTGTAAGTTACTCTTTGAGTTGCTTCATTTATTTCATCGAGACTGCTTAAGAATAAGTATCTAAGGTTAGGAAAGTCTAATTCTGGAATCTGTTTCAGAACTGGAAAAATGTGAGTGCAGTACACTGGCACTAGATCTTATATTAGGGATGTTTTGAGGATCTTCAGTGAATTAATATCATTCCTCAGGGATCATTGTGTGAGTGAAAAACAGTATATAAAACTCTCCATATTTTAAAAATATGTTTAAACTGTATTAGACTAAAACCTGACCTCTCTCTCTATGTACACTAATAGATATAAATATATATCTATACATATATATATGTGTATACATATGGATGATATGATATATGATGGATATAGATACAGAGAAAAGAAAGCAAAATACAGAGAATAGTAGCTCAACCATATAAGCTAGACTAAACTAGCAGAAACAGACTAGAAGACTAAGCTGAAAACATAGGCATTGGTGCAATTTACAATAAAAAGAAGCTATACAAAATGACAGACTACAGAAAGCATGCACATTTAAATACATATTTTTTATTATATCTTTTTTATAACAGCACTAGCATTTGTGGGAACCTGCTGGTCATGCCTTTCTAGTGTCTTCATAGTTTTTCTTCAGTTTGTTCCTGAAATCTCACCTGTTTAGGAGACTATTTACTTCATATATACACAATGGTCACAGTTTTCAGTATTTCAAATGGGTTCCAAAATGGATTTACATTGAAGAAATGCCATCACCTACTTCTCTTACAGTGCTGATTCTATATGCTGTGTTTTATCTTGTTACTTAGCCTCTTATAGACCTTCCAGATTCATGCTGCCTACACCTTTTTTCTCTGAGTTGTGCTAGCGTAATTCAAAGTGCAGAGGCCAGAATACTCCCTTCACTTTTCTTTGCCAAATTAAAATAAAATTGTTTCATAAGCAGAGGTTTTCTTCCACAGTATCTACTGAAATTCTCTTTGTTTTTCTTTCTTAAGTCTTCATCAGCTGCTGCTTAACAATAGCTTATATCATGCTCAAGCTCAGAATTTACATCTCTCCACTCCATCCTCTTCTGCTTCCCACCACTGCTATACAGAAATTCTGTATTTGCTTCATTTCTTCCTTCCTTGCATCTTCAACAGTCTCTCCACCTAAGGCCACTTCACTCCTTCACTGATCATTACCATCCATGACATCGTCTTGTCTGTGGTTGAATACTGGATGCTTTAATTTGATATTCTGCTGCCCTTTCATAAAAGCCTTTCTCATGATACCTTCTTGCAACTCATGTTAGTCTCCACACTAATCTCAACATAAATTTCTTTAATCTAGCTAAGCTCATTAACTCTGTTACGTCCTGCTTCTCCAACCAGCAGCCCTTGTGAACTCTTCAAATTATGGCTACCAGTTGTTATCGGGCACTGTACCCTCCTTGCTCTTTCCTACTGTGGAAGTCCTTTTAATGTACTTCATTACAAATGCATTCTCTGTAGCAGTGAACGTGAACTAGTTGCCTTCTCCTTTCCCATGAAACATCACAGCAGAACACCATTTAGGTCCAAACCAACTTCATTTCATAGTAAACAAGAATTCTCCATTGAATTGTCCCATTAGTCTGCTGTAATTGGGTAGATGAATGTAGTATGCACAGTTCTGTCATGTTTTGAATACCTAATAAACTGCGATGAGGGAAGATTTGGGTTGCATGTAGTTGAAATTGAGATACTGCAGTCAGTATTTGTAAGATCAGAGCTTGGTACTTTGAGGAGAACTAAAAACCCATCAGAGTAGGAAATTTGAAATTAAGAACAGGTAGCAGATTGAAGAGATGATCAATCATCTTCCCCCTAAATTGTCTACATTTCAGTGACTTCTCCTTCCAGAATTTTTTTCCTGTTGACTGTCAGATTTGTTCATGGGAAAACTTGAGGGAATTAAAAAGTTTTTAACAGAGATGATAAGACTTTCAGTTCTTTTTCAGAAGCTGGAAAGTTAGACACCAGAAGAGATGTACGATACCAAGGATTTTGTTATACTTAAGACATCAAGGCTTTCTCTTAATTTGTTAACCTGCTTGCTTGTAATTATGAAAGATGTACAAGCTTTAAAAAAATTGAACATATAGATTTAATCAATATAGATATAATCAATTCTTTGATTAACCAGATACGATGTTGGTCACCTCCTAAATAATATAGAATCACAGAACCATAGAATATCCTGACTTGGAAGGGACCCCCCAAAAGGATCATCGAGCCCAACTCCTGGGTGCACACAGGACCACCCAAAAACCAGACCCTGTGTCTGAGAGCGTTGTCCAAATGCTTCTTGAACTCCAGCAGGCTCGGTGCTGTGACCACTGCCCTGGGGAGCCTGTGCCAGTGCCCAACCACCCTCTTGGTGAAGAACCTTTCCTAACACCCAGCCTGACCCTCCCCTGTCACAGCTCCGTGCCGTTCCCTCGGGTCCTGTCGCTGTCACCAGAGAGCAGAGATCAGCGCCTGCCCCTCCGCTCCCCTCATAAGGAAGCTGCAGGCCGCCAGGAGGCCTCCCCTCATCTCCTCTTCTCTGGGCTGAACAACCNTGCCTGATGCACCCCAGGGTACGGCTGGCCCTGCTGGCTGCCAGGGCACGCTGCTGGCTCGTGTTCAACTTGCTGTTGGTCAGAACCCCCAGATCCCTTTCTGCGGGGCTGCTCTCAGCCCCTTGACCTCCAGTCTGTACGTACAGCCAGGGCTGCCCTGTCCCAGGTGCAGAAGCTGGCACTTGCTCTTGTTAAACTTCATATGGGTGGTGATTGCCCAGCCCTCTAATTTTCAATGTCTTGATATCACAATTCCAGATGACTGTGATTTAACGGAATCATTTAATCTCAACTGTAGAAATACATAAGCCTTCTTTCAAAATATAAGAACAAGTAAAAAGAATAAGTAACCTTAGCCTACAGACCTGTCTGAGGTATATCGAGGGAATTCCAGGAAAGAAAGTCCTCCCATCTATTTTCTGAGCTTTATTTTCTTATCTTGCTTTTTTTCTGTTTTATGGAACCTAATATTGTTGCATTTTTCGATGGAGTATTCACTATTCAGTAGTATTCTTCACATGTAGAGTTCTATAGCACATGAGCAGATCTTAGCTTCCTCTTTGAAAGGCTGATTACCTTAGGCCCACTCCTGCTATGCATTGTAACACAGTTAAGTGCAGAGAGCTCTAAGTTACTGCTAATTGAACATATTTCAGACTTGGAAACTAGACAACTATGTTAGTGTAGCATTCATTTGTGCTCAGTGGCAAGGTTTATTTGTTTCCTTTCTAGACCTGATGCAACCACTTCCAAACACAAGCTAGTATTTGTGCACACTGGTGTTCTGCACACGGACATGTAATGGCTTAGGCTGTTGATATTGCAAGGACCTTTGCGCTAGACACTTTTGCAGAATGTTCATATGTCATTAATACACTTTGACTCAATTTTTAACATTCAAATTAGCAGTGTGGTGCAATATATGCATTTCTCCTTAATCTTATATGCTTTTAGTTTTTTACCTGTTCTGTGCCAGCCTACACCTTTGATTCTCATTGTCCATAGAAGCACTCTCACCTTGCTTTTCTATTGGTAAAAAAATAGGATAAAACAAGTTACACAATTAATTAATTAAGAAATTGGATTGGACTATTTAATATTTAAGAAAGCTCTAATGCCCTCTTGTAGGTAAACGTTATCTTTCCTTAAGATATGTGGTAATATTTACAAATAAAGGCAGTTTGGAAAGAAATAAAAAGAACACACACTTGTGGTATTGCCAGTCTTAGGAATTCAGCATTTCTGAATTGTTGAATATGATTTCTAGCAAGTTTGGTTAGCTCTCAATTTACTAACCAGTAGGATAGAAAAAGTTTATTTACCGTATTTGATGTTCTTATCTGAAGATGTTTTTACAGAGCAGAGTTCTATCTGTGACTGTAAAAAAGACTATGGATTTTTTGTATATGTTTGTATTGCTCAAATAAGAGTCTTCCAATATGGTTTTTTTTTTTTCCCTCTGTTTTGTTTCTGTTTTTCTCTTTCTTTCTCTTCTTTCTGTATTTTAATGCATGAGTTTTCTTGCTTTTGCTCTTCCAGTTCTCTCTCCTGTCCTGCTGGGGCAGGTGGAGTGTGCAAGCAGCAGTGCGGTGCTGGCTGTAGTCAAGTGACTGCATACACCTTGAACTTGTCACAGCCTGGGAACACTTCAGGCCCCCCAGAAATGCAATTTCAAAAATAAAAGGGAGTAACTAAGAATTAGAAGGGAAACTATAACGTTGTATTACCTTTAACAAATATGATCTTTATGGACTGCAACAAAAACAAAGTTTGTTTTTTTTCATTTATATGAATATATTTTTCATTATTTTCATATGGTATAACTGTGACCTAAGGAGGAAAGTTTTTAATTTTTTTTATTATTTTTCTAACTTTTAATTTTCCATAATCTCACAGTTGATGTTTTGGTTTGAAGAAAAAAAATACTTTTTAGGAAGCAAGGAGCATCCTGGGTGTGTAGGGATGGGATCAGGAAAGCTTAAGGCACAATTGGAGCTGAAGTTGGCAAGGAATTTGAAGAATAATAATAAGGGCTTCTACAGGTACTTTAGCCAGAAAAGGAAGACTAAAGAGAGTGTACCTCTGATAAACAAGATTGGAGAACTAGTGACAACAGACATGGAGAACGCTGAGGTACTCACCAATTTTTTTGCCTCAGTCTTCACTGGCAATCACTCTTCCCACATCCCTTAATTCCCTGAACCTCAAGGCAGGGACCTGGGAGATGAGGTCCTCCCATCTTAAGAGGAGATCAGGTTTAAGACCACCTGAGGAACCTGAACAGACAAAAGTCCACCAGACATGATGCATCCCAGGGTCCTGAGGGAACTGGCAGAGGTAGTTGCTAAGCCACTCTCCATCGTATTTGAAGAGTCATAGCAATCAGGCAAAGTCCCTGCTGACTGGGGAAAAGGTAACATTGCACCCATTTTAAAAAGGTTAATAAGGAGGACCCTGGGAACTACCGACCAGTTGGCCTCACCTCAGTGCCTGGTAGGATCGTGGAAGTAGTCCTCCTGGAATCTATGTTGAAGCATATGTAAGAAAGGGAGGAGATAAAGATAGTCAGCATGGCTTCACTAGGGGCAAATCATGCCTGACTAATCTAGTGGCTTTCTCTGGTGAAGCGACTGCATCAGCAGGCAAAGGAAGAGCAACTGATGTCCTCTCTAAGGCCTTTGATACAGTCCACCACAACATTCTTGCCCCTAAATTTGAGAGATATGGATTTGATGGATGGACAATTAGATGGATAAGGAGGTGGCTGCATCCAGAGAGTTGCAGTCAATGGCTCAATGTCCAGATGGAGATCGGTGATGAGTGGTGTCCCTCAAGGGTCTGTACTGGCACCAATGCTGTTTAATATCTTCATTAACGACATAAATAGTGGAATTGAGTGTACCCTCCACAAGTTTGTGCTTGTTTGAGCTTCATGTGGACATGAAGCTGAGTGGTGCAGATGATACGCTAGTGGGAAGGGATGCCATCCAGAGGGACCGTGGCAGGCTTGATAGGTGGGCCTGAGTGAGCTTCATGAAGTTCAGCAAGGTGAAGTACTAGGTCCTGCACCTCTGTCAGGGCAATCTGCAATATAAGTACAGAGTGAGTGATGAAGTGATTGAGAGCAGCCCTGCAGTGCAGGACTTGGGGGTGCTGGTGGGTGAAAAACTCAACACGAGCCAGCAATGAGTACTTGCAGCCCAGAAATCCAATTGTATCCTGGGCTGCATCAAAAGAAGCATGGCCAGCAGGTNAGAGAAGAGCAGGCTCCAGGGAGACCTTATTGCAGCCTTTCAATATGTAATGGGGACTTATAAGAAAGACAGAAGGACTTCTCACCAGCTGTGGTGGTTTAACACTGATGGGCAGCTAAGCTCCACCGTGCTAGTCTCTCACTCCCTCTCCATAACAGAACAGGGAGAGAAAATACAATGAAAAAAAAAAAAAGCTCATGGGTTGATTTAAGGACAGGGAGACCACTCCCCAGTTACTGCTACAGGCAAAACAGACTCAGGATAGGGATATTAATGTAATTTATTGCCAACTAACAACAGACGAGCAGTGAGAACTAAAAGCAAACAAAAAACAACTTCACCCCCCTGAGTGGCGCAGGGGAA
>VXAL01013348.1:4714-20535 GCA_013399475.1 Chauna torquata | reverse complement strand
TTTAATTACCTGAAACAGTGGTAACTTTCTCCTGGCTCCATTTTCTTGGCACTTCAGCCTTTGGAGGAGCACTTTCTTCTACAAAACACATAATTGCAAATGAAACTCTGAAGGGACACTTCAGCTGACAGGAATTACAGCCCACATCAGTCTGAAAGCCACACTCTACATTTCCAGATCATAAATCCTGTTTACTATTTTGCATTTGTACAGAAATTGGAGCATTGTTATTTCTGTGGTTTCCTCCACCCATCCAAACACTCCAAAAGCTTTCTTTCGAAATCTCAGTTGTGAACATCTGTTTCCCTTTCCACCAACTCTGTATTACCATATTCAGAGCAGACAGTTCTGCTGTTTTTCAGTCATTTCAAGACAACTAGGATAAGGGTTCTCTTCTGCTATGTACACTTCTTGCCAGAATAAAGGAAAGGAAACCAAAGAGTGAAAATGTGCCCTAGCCCATACAAGAACTCAGAAGTTCTACACAGAAGTATGCAGAGAAGGAAGAGGACATCTTACCTTCAGCATCATCAGACAGACGCACACACTAGTTTGGCACCTGCATGATGGGAACACAGCCACTACAGATGCCATGCATTCAGTGCTCCTGCTGAGGCTGACCATGGCTTTAAGCAAACCAGACTGTATCAAATAACTTAGTGCAAGTTTAGGTGACAAGAAAAGAGAAAGCCTGGCAGCGATCAGCTCTAAAGCATGTTTTCTGGCTAGCAGGCTTGGAACACTCTGAAATCCCCTCAGGCAATTTCGTAAGATGTGCTCCATACTCCTCATCCCACACAGACAGGGAATTCTCTCATCCCCATACCCTCCCTTAACTAAATCCACACTCCAGTCAGCACAGGGACATAAGATCTGCTCCGCACAACTCTCAGTCAACAATTCGTTGATGAGGTAAAAATGGGGAACAAACTATGAGCTCTTTTTAAGTTGTATTCTTTCTTTAGGGTCATAAGAAAGGAGATAGGATTCATCTCAGCCCTTAGAGTAAACCACAACTGACAAAGGTGACAAACAGGAATTGGTCTTTTAATACATTTGAATTAGTAGGTGTTGCTACTAATCACATCTCATACTGATATGCGTGCTTCTTTTTAAGGCACGTGTTTCAGCAACTTATTTTGATAGTTTATTGATAGACAACAGATATAGAACTCACAGCTTTTAAAATGTTCCCTATTGTGCAACTTTTATGTAATTTGCCTATCTACTTTGACACAGAGTGAATTTTATATCAACAGTTCAAAGGATTGTTAGCCTTGCAAAAATTTAATCTACCCACAAGACTGTTCCTGCAAGCATTAAAGCAGATGTTTAAAGCACAAGAGCAGACCTGTTGAAATAAGTATGCATAATTGTTTGCTAACCTATATACGCAGTCCTACAAATATTACAGTTACATCATGAGATTCACTGTACAAAGAGCTTTGAACTTCTGCCCTACTAAGACACCGAGAGTTTTTGCTGTCTGACTCTTTACTAGCTAAAAGTTTGGTTGAGATAAATATAAACTAGTATTTGAGCCAGTTAAAAAAAAAAAACACACACACACAATAGAACAGGGAAAATCTGAAGCTGCAATACAACACAAAACACTCCAAACTATTTACTGCATTTAAACGTATTCCCCCCGCTTGGCATACCACTTGTGGCACATTTCCAAGTACACTCATTTGTTTGCTTTAAGCACTTAGAATTGGAGTATAAAAGACACAAATACATCCCTGTGTGCTGTCCAGAGCACTAGGAGGCACTGTCATTCTATGGCTTCAATACCACAACTACACCACTCACAGGTATTATTATCCCACTGCCAGTCATATTTTCTAGGATGCTCCCTTTTCCCAGAACAACACAGTTCCACCCAATGCACACAATACAACCAATATGCATTGATTAAAATAAATGTTGATACTACACATTACCAAATTTTTGGACCTATTATCAATTTATGTGTTGAACGTAGCGTGGATTTTAACTCTATCACCGTCATAGTCATCAAACTATCTTAAACTGAGAAATGGCTTAAGTAGAGGGTATTTCAACTGAAGATAAAACAACAGAAGAGGTTTAAAGAAATTTTTCTTAAGATACAGTTGCATATATGTAAAATTGCACTGTGCTTTCATGCAAACAGAACATATGCATTCCTCTTCCTGAAAAACGTATTTAATAACAGAGAAACGAGTTTGCGATACCTATATTTGAAGACAAGAAAATGTCTGAACTGAAGTTCTTTGAAAACAGAAAAGGTCCCAAATTTAAACAAAGGCTGTCCACATCAGCATGCTGGTTTGGATCCCAACCATCCCGACTTAACACACTTTGCTTCACACTACAGAGTTGTCACCGAGAGGACAAACTAGATTCCTTTCAGGTGCAATCAGACTGGAAGAGGCACTCCAGAACTGCACTGAACACAGTCCAGCTGCTGCTGGGCATTCAGTCTATGGAACCAGACTAAAATGATTCCATAGGAAAATTTTTCTGAAACATGCAAGTGCAGACATCAGGTCCTCAACACAAACTTGTGCTTTACGAATCAAATGGTCCACACTACTTGCTAATGTAATCATACTCGCAATGCAGCAGATGCAATAGGTTTGGTTTACAGTGGCAAAAGAGCACCTACAGTTCTTACTACTGTTTTCTGGTATTATGTCCTGAAGTAATGACTACGTGTGGGAAATGCCCTTTAAATATAGCAGTCTCAATTATCTCAATATTAGGGACTTACAGCTGTGGTCAGATGAGGCATGCTGAAGTTTATCTTGCAACATGGAATAGAGTCAAAAGATGCAAAATTTAAAAAATACAGTAGAATTCTTGCTGTATTATTAAGATACCATGTAAGAGAAGACAAGCAGACCTTTACAGTTATCTGGTACATTGTTTTTCTTCTTCACACCATCACTGCCACTGCAGTAAGAAAATGTTTTTCTCTACCTTCTCACTATGTCAGAAGGAGTAATCAACACTAATCAAACCAGAAGTCTTCCAGAGCTGTAGATCCAAAGAACAAACATCTGGCCCTTGAGATACAAGTTATGTTCCACACTCAGGGACCCTAAGGACAAACAACCCCCAAAATGCTTGTAGTGACAATGCAACAAGGAACTCACTATATATTTTTTTTCAGTTAGTCCCTGCAACGTGTTCAAAATAATTTGCTTATTCAATTTTCAGTCTGAAGAACAAAAAAAACAAACAGCCAATCATAGATGATTTTATCATCTATACAATTTAAAATGAGAACAATGAATACTACACTAGCTCAGTTTTTGACATGGATCCATTGATTTTTCTTCCAATTTCTTTTTCTTAAAGGGAAAAACAAATCAGAGTACTTGAGTATAAAATGGATTAGAGCTTGGCTCAAGCAATGCATTCCCCTTCAACGGAATGTGGTATCTCCATAATAAATCTGCATAAACTTAGCAGTTTCCTGTACCAACACACTACTTAACCATCTTTGTATACTAGACACTAATTTAATGACATTATTAAATGGTGTTCTACTGTGTTCTAATCTCTGAGACTGACATTGCCATTGCACAGCATTCGTTTATACCTTGGATAATCCCAGTTTGTTGGTTAATATATCCTATTCAACACTTAATAACTGTAAACAAAAACAGCTCAGCTATGCAGCAAAATCTACCAAACCACACAGATGGTTATAAGGTTTTCATTGTGTGGTTTCCATAGCAATCATATTGCAAATCTGGAAGCTTCTTACAAATAAGCAGCTTGTATTTACATGCCTCTCGGCTGCAGCACGGAACTCTACAACATGTGAAGTTGTTATTCCAATCACATATTGTTAAAAAAATCACTGGAAGATGTTTTGATCAGTTAAGATAAAAAGTACTGCAGTTAACTAATTTTTCATCTGTTTCATAATGATACAAGCAATCATATGCTTGTAATGCACATTAATGTGTCTTCATTTGAAACCTCACTGTGGTGTCAAAAGGTTATAAGTATATAAACAGGTCTTGTAAGACAAACCTTCACAAAAATACTGGTATTATTAAATAATCAATTTTAAAAATCATGGTTCCTTTACTATTCTACTCAGCAGGGATGACAGACACATGCATGCAAACACAAAGGTGTGTACACGAAGAACTCTGCTGACACTGAACATCATGCCTCTGAACTGCTTTGCTTAAGAAAAAGGTACAATGGCATATTAACACCAAGAGTATTACTCCTTCACACTGCTTTTTTCCCTACCAAAAAATGACTCTGTACAAATGTAAACAAGAACTTTCAAACATGAATAAATGCTTACTGTGGGAAAGAGACCTTTTCTCTCTCAGATTTATAATTTTATGAATTGACCTAACCCCATAGCAGATGGATTATTATCCTAACAAGGCATCAATCCAGCTATATAATTTTGAAAAACAGCGAGAACTAGCTTCTCACAAACAAGATTATTGACAAGAAACATTTAAGCAGTTCCAAAGAAGGCGCAATAAACACCCCAAATTTAAGTACATAAAATCTTTTTTATAATTTCGTCAAACTGACACCTTCTGCTAGTGTTAGTAGTGAGGGCTAGAGACCATCTGGGGTCAAAGGGATAATAATTAACACTCTGTTATGTGTAGGGCCAGCACGCTGCCTCACTTGGCATTCCAGACAGTGCTCCCCAGCCTTGGGAGCAGGAAGCCTCTGCAGTATTCTCACTATATACACACCTGTATATGCCTATACACTTCAACCAAACTCTTAGTGGACAATAGCCTAAGCAGCTTGATATCCCAGAAATCATCCACAAGCTACTTGATCCTAGGCTTCTTTGCCTTGGTGTGTATATGGATAGTGGCACGGACTTTCCTCTGCGGACTCTTTTAGACTCCAGATCCACCCACTTTGTAGCGAGATCTCTCTAAATCCAAGCAGCAAAACTAGTTTTGGTAATCCTCCAATATTGCCACGGATCTGCCCTTTTCTAATTTGCCCTTTTCCTTGCAGACATGATAGATTACTGGATGATTTACACACAAGTTGTTGCCATTTCACCCTGCATTCCCAGAAGCCTGATTCATTCCTGGTACACTCTAAACAAATGAAACAGCTTGGAAAAGGCTGCTGAAGGTGCTACTCACTAGCCAGTGTGAGATTTGGGGTGCAGCAGAGAAGGGACAACAGACAACTTTTTATTAAAGCTTCATCCAACTGTATTGGGGCACTTAGTTTGGGATGAAAATGCCTCCAGGAGGGTGACAGAAGTAGGAAACAAGCTGATTGCTATTTAGAGAAGAGACTATAAACCTAAGAATTTCTTATCACGAGAGATGACAATTGTTATTTTAATCCTACTTCTATGGGTCAGCTAGTTACCACCCAATGGCCCAAACAGGGAAGCCATACTCTGCATGAGAAACTTGAGTGAAAAAGCTGATTTACATAACAGCGAAGACAGAGACAGAAATGGGCTACACAGACACAGGCTCAACACTGGGATTGTAGAGAAGGTGACATCAAACTTTGAGCAGAAGCAGAGCTTGCATCTGAGAAGATGTTCACCACTGTGTTCAGAAATATGATGGGAAACACCCAATGCAGAACTGCATTCAAACAGAATAAAGAAAGAGATCTCCATGTTATGAACATAAAAATACATTTTAAATAAAAATTCTGTGTGTACCAAGATGCTATAGTTTCAGCTGAGGACAGAACCCATGCCATTTCGCAGCCCCAATTCCTTCCATCACGTGTGATCCAAAACTGATTCCAGAGTGGAGGCAAAACCTTTCATTCAAATACACTACCAGCTAAGTTGGACAGATCTCCAACTGACTCTTTTTGTGCAAGTTTTAATCAGTTCTTTGAAAACAACCATTATTTAAATTCCAGAGTTGGCGAGGTAGAGTACATGCACCACTCTTTGTCCTACCAGTAGACAATAACAGAACTTAGTCATTACAATTGACAATGCACTGATCCCGCAATGGCCTTGAATATATACCACTGGTTGTATAAAGTGAAGGTAGAATCATGAAATAATTTGGGAGAGAAGGGACCTCTGGAAATTGCTAAGTCTAAAACCCTGCTCCAACTCTGAAAGTTGAATCAGGTTTCTAGGAAATACTTGGATAACCCTCTGATAATCTAAGCTATTCAGCCATAGTTTATAAGGATCTGCGTATTTTGATGTCTCATGTATGAGACAGCTGAAGCTAATGACTTTATAGAACAGGATTAGCTCATAAGACTCCATTTTGTCCAGATCTTGCTAAGACTCCAGATGTAAATTTTACCTAATTCCTTGAGAAATCCTGCATTTTTTTCCCAATTGCACTTCTTGTATCTTAAAAAGGTGCTCTTGTACACCACCATTACTCCCAATTGTGTAAGCAAGCTGAAAAAAAAGCAAAACAAACATCTCAGCTAAAGGTGAAGCATTGGAAAAGCTACCTCATGGTCCTTACAGAAAAGATTAGTAGATTTTGTAATAAATTAACTCAGGACCAACGCTGGAAGAAAGGAAGGTGAGAAGGAGAAGAAGTGCTATTGGAGTCCTGGAATGTCACTTCCAGATTTTCTGCAAAAAAAATTCTCTCTTAAAACAACCTCCCTGGGACATCACCCAACGAACCCAAGCATATGTTATGGTTCGGTTTAATCAGAACTGGAAAGCAGATACAACATTTTCTTCCTAACAAAAGCATTTTGGGGTCATAACATTTGCTAAACCAAAGAGTGAAGTAAACCAAAAAAACCCCAGTTGGGACAAACATAAAGCACACCACAGGCTACAATTCCCTAGTCTTCTGTAGAAAAATGTTGTTTGGATTACATAACTATTGCCATAAAGAATAATCACAGAGTGTAGTAGTATGGAGAAATGAGAAAGTTTGGAGAATTTGGGGGGGAGAGTCTCTTTCTAAATACATTTGCAAAAAAGACTTCATTTCTCCTATATTATGTTATACATACCCATCAATATGGCAACAGATTATAAAAACATGTTCATAAAAGCAGGAAGATACTATATTACTACTCACTACCTTACTGGCAAAAAAAGAAAAAAAGCTTTTTCTAGTAGAAAGTATTTACTATAATGTTTTAGGGCAAAAAGTATGTAGATAAAGTGACCAAAGAAAACATCTCTCTCCTTGGAGGAAAAACAGTTGCTCTCACACAAGAGAAAAAAATTGACCATTATTGGCAAGGTCATCCACAGCTGCTGCATAGTGCAGTGTTAAATATTATTTTTGTCTCGACACAAGCAATTGGATCTTCTCACTCTACTGTGAATTACTTTGTAATTTTACAAAGTTTTCAGGAAATACGGGAGCATGCTTTGATCATCTCACCTTCCCTACTTGTTGAGACCTGAATATACGTTAGCACCTTCCCTCTTTCCTAATCTCTTCCCTTTCTCCAGTACCAAGTGTCCCAGTCCCCTTGCTTTCCCGTCTGTGCCCCATTCTGCTGTCACAACTTATTTGTATAAAAACTATATCCTCTTCAAAGCCCATAAATTTTGTTCCTTTGCCAAACGCAAAGGTTGTTGGTTAGTATGAGAGCTGCTGTTTCCAGGGTTTCACAAGGCCCTTCAGGCTTTAAGAGTAAAGTATCACAATGGGAGGAAAAACATGCTCAGTCACCTGAATGACAGAACAGAATATACTCATTAGGACAAGTGAACAATCCACAGAGGTACAGGCAATTCTTGGTTTTAATTATGAATATTTTAAGATATCATGAACTCAGCTTCCTGCCTGGAGTGCCTGCTTGGAGCTCCCCTTACAAATAAGCAACCTTCAGTCATGTTCTGAGTGACAGCTAAATCAGCTTAGTTGTTCAGTTCCTAGCACTAGCCTTCCAAGCAATAAATAATTTAAAATCTCGACTAAAAAAAAGGCAACAAGTTTACTTTCTCTACATTTCCTTCTTCTTCTTAGACAGATATAGATGCAGAAGAATTAGCAGTTTGTCAATTTAGGGTTAAGGAAGGAGGAATAATGGACAGGATTAGGAGGAAGAGAAGTACGTAAAATCTCAGCTACACCAACAGCAACCTTGGGAGAAGAGGTAGAAAGAAGCAGGAAAAGCTGGAGTACATACTAGGAAAGACCATCTAGAATGTCTAATTTTGGTATACTAAAATTTCTTTGACAAAATTATCTAATTATTATTAATAAAATTCAATACAAATATGCCAGAGTGCAATGTGCACTGCATAGAAATAAGGGATGAGTTTTGCACTGACCTTTTTATTTCCTCAAGAAGAAAGACCTGATAATAGTAATTCTTCTCAAGAGAAAATATAAAGGTCATCACAAGCAAGTTCAATCGTGGATATACACACAATAATTATAATGAAGAATAAACGAAATTACAGAGAGCCACTTCCAGAAAGTCATTCATTTTTTTTCCTGCCTTTATATTCACAGCTACTATGCATTTACAATTAAATTTCACATTTCAGGAATTTGTTTTCAGAAAACAAGTCTCTTAGAACTGTCTGATCCTATATGCCGAGTGAACTGGTCAGAATATATTAAACTCAGAAAACAAAAAATTCTTTGATGGACAATCAAACAAGGTTTCATAAGTGACTTCAGGACCCAGCTCTTTACAAATTCCTTAGTTTTATTAGGCACTTTTAAAAATGTTACCTATACTTTCTGATCAAGAGATTAGATAACTTCCATACCTGAGCAGAAGGATCTTTGAATGTAAGGTTTCACATTAGCTTCCAACAAAAGCAATTTTGGCTCTGCTTCTAAAAATGTTCCTAAAGCCTCAAATTTGGCCTACAAAATCCAGGCAATAGGCATCTTACCTAAATCCACACTTAAACATTTAAAGAAGGAGTAAAATATTTTAAGATACTGCTCTTAGTAGGCCTCAATGAAGTAAAGGAAAGTTTCTGGGGTTTAATATTTCTACATGCTCATCTAATTATTTAGCTAATTAACAAAAAAAATGCTCCTTCCCCTGTCCCCCTACCCCGAAAAAAAGTACTTGCAATTATTGGACAGAATGTAAATTTGTACCCCAAAGGGACAAAACAAACAACGTTGTTGAAGTTGATTCCATGGTTGTGTTGTAGGTTCACAGGAATTTGCACTAGGGACTGTTTGCCTAAATACATGTGCATGCACATAAGTCCATTCTTATGTATAAATATTATAAAGATTTATGTGACTTCACTGTAACTAACTTAAATGTTTGTTCTCTTAACCCGTAATAGCTCTTAGTTATTGAAATAGTTTAAGCGTTCACATGACATTTTATAAACCTTATTAATAAAATGTTTTGCTAAAATAAATGTGGTGGCTATTAAAATCTACGTAGAAAATATAAATAGTTCTCTATGTAAATACATCTAGCAATCAAATATTCTATTAATTAATCTATATTGTATAACTCTGTACTACAGTGTTATTTGATAACCATTTACAGGAGTTATATTTCTCAGGCTTAAATTTATATGATACAGAGGAAAAAAGTCTTTAGATGTCAAGTAAAGTTTCCCATACCCGTTGATCAGCAGCAAGATTTAAACTTAAAAGCAATTTCTGAAAAATACATATCCCTTATTGTGACAAATGTGACTTGACATAATATTTACATACACAGAATCATAAAGAAAGCATCTTGTTTAAACCACATAATATTCTTTAATAATCCACAGGGTTGAAGCATTCAAATTTATAGTCCGATTCCAGAAATGAATTTACTCAAAAAAAGGGACAGAAGACAAGGCATTTCAGCATAGTTCGCTTTAGTGAAATGAAACACAATGCAGTTGTTGGCATGTTTCCACAAGAAAAGTCTGGCTCCCAGATGCTTCTCTTGTGACTCTATTAAAAATGTTCTACCAGGACATTTTTGCATTCTCTGTGTTGACCATTAACTGCNAAAAATCAGCAGCTTTCACGAAAGTACCAAAAGGGTGAAAAGTAACAAACACACACCACTGCCTCTATTCACTGTTCACAGCTCATGCCACCAAATTCAATTATGTCAACTGTGCTAAATTTTTTCTCCAGCTTAAATGATGAAATAAAGCAATTATAAAATATGCTTGCTATGATTCACTAGTAAACAAAAATCAGACTAAATCAGAAATAAGCACAAAATTATAACTGCAACACAGACTGTTTACACATACAATATTTGGGGGTTACGTTTCCACATTCATTTCTATAAATGTTAACAAATACTGTCCCATTCCCCCATTCACACACCCTAGGCCCAGAGTGGGTTCAGCAGCTTTGGATGTCTGATTTTACTAGCCCTAACATGCACCTCCGAGAGATGAGGGAGGACAGCAGGGATCTGGAAATAGTTCATAAGCAGGAGATGACAAGAGCTCCCCAAGCAGCTCACCATTTTACTGTGCGATTGGCAAGCAACTGGTTCTCAGGAAAACCCAGGGCCTCCAGAGTCCCGTATCAGTTGAATTCTCTTGCAGCCAGTACTTTTGATTCTCCAGGCCTCATGCCAGAGACACGACAGTCCCAGTTGCAGTGTACGAGCAATGACTTGCTAGGCCTGAGCTAGGTAATTTAACCTGAAAATCGGGTCTTATGATCCTTAGAGAAATTATGGCAAAATCGTATCCATCTTGAAATTTTGTTTATGGAATTATCTGAAACCACTGCTCAATATTTATTAATGGAGACACCTCAATTCTTCAGAAATAAATTTGAGACAGGTATGAAAGCAAGTATTCAGTTAATGTATTTTGTGACAATGGAAGGAAGACACTCATGCTATGCTCTAGAGGCTTTTCCGTAGACAATGGTTTTGTTTTGAAAATAAGATTCCTTCCTTTTATTTCCCAATTTTACTTATTACTTTCAATATTCAAGGACAGAATAATTGTAACAGCCCGCTAAGACAGCAGCCTTGCCACAAACCAAAGATGGAAGCACTGGAACCTTTCCCTTAAAGATACTGAAAGTTCCCAAGCTCTTAAACTAGCTTCCATTAGAACAAAGTTTTTAGATGGAGTGAATTAAGATTTATTAGGTAAAAGCAGACTGCAAAAGAAAAGGCTGAAGTGAAATCTCCCCTGTGCCAACTGTGTTCTGAACAGGAATATTTTCTTCCTACCTTGCTCTCTAGTCCAAATTTCACTGACTTGCATCAAACTCTCCCCAGTCTCTTCTGGCTTAAGACAATGTTCTTTCCTTCACTGCTGAAGCTCGCCTGTGTAACTGCACCTGCCCATCCCATGTAGCCTCAATTCTCCCTACTCTTGGGCACAGAAGACTGCTGCATCTTGCCCCCTCCATGCAGTCCACCCTGCTGACCATTTTCCTTTCTTAGGAGCAACCAACCTGCATCTTTCGAAGAAAGGGGACCATCCCTGGGAGCAGCAGCCAAGACAGACAGGCAGCCTTTTCCTACCTTGCTTTCCTCCTGTACAGGCAAACTAAACATGACATCTGTTACAAATGCAGTACATTGTAGCACACAATGAAAATGGGTATACATGCATACAGCCAGCAAGATTCATAAAGATCTGGTCAATTAGTAGTATTTTGTCTGGCTAATTTCTCCATTTTAAGGAGAGTGGGAAGTAAACTGGGTAGCAGATAAAAAGTTCACTGAGACAGAAAAACATATACAGAGGAATTTATGCTGATGCCTTTCCAAAGGCTTAAAAATTCAAACAAGAGAATTGTATTTACAGTAATGGAACGATTAAGTCAGCCTTTAAAGCCCACCTTCCTGGGTCTTATTTGAGAATCCAGTTGCATAAATTATGGTTCTTTAATAGCTACCTTGTGGAAACCAGAAAAGTTGAGAAGCAATAGCCTGAGGCACCATATAACCTCTGGTTGCTCTTGTTTCTCAAAAGACTCTGCCTAATGGTTTTAATAGCCTGATATGCAGTCATTCATCAGAAATTCAAAAAGAAAAGGTTCCTTGATCTATCTACATAGCATTCATCACAGTTATACCCAAGCAGTAGAGCAAGCCCAAATTTTCTATTTTCATAAATATACATAACACAATTGACATTTTACTTTGAACTTGCTAAACTACAGCAATTCTTCAAATTTATGGTTAATAAACTATCTCACATACCAAGACATTTCTTCTGAAGGCTTTGCGTTAGAATTATTTCACTGCTGCTTAATTAGATAAAACCAGTGCCACCAAAGAAAGAACTTCGGGTCCATAACCCATTGAAGACATGCATGCATAAACAAAGCTTTGCTCGCAATGAACACAAAGCCAACTGTCAGAAACATAGTCCACATCAAAAAAGCTATGATACAAGTAAGGTTACTTCATGTGATCTTGTCTCTCCAAGATGACAAGCTTTTCTGAGACAGGATTCTACCTTTTAATAACAAAACTTCTGTCACATACTATTCATATCAGATTGGTTTTACAGATCAATAGTGCCAGAAGTTGTTTAGCACTGGTGCACAGAAAATAGTATAAAAATGATTGAGCAGTACTTGCAATAAAATAATCTTATTTCAATAAGTAAATTCCTTTCAATGAGATGTGTGCTAATTAGTTTTTGAAAGACTTCTTTAAACGTAAAATTGCATGATTAAAAATACTTCCTTTTTTAGATATTAAGTTATGCCTTCTAATTTTAAGTAAACAAGCTTCAAAATATCAATAGACAATGCATATTTAACAATCCATCCCTAGTTTATTTTGGAGGGGGAATATTTTTTTGTCTGATTGGGTAGTATTCTGTTTTTTGTTGTTGTTGTTGTTTTTGTCTGTTTGTTTTAAACTCTGAAAGACAGAAATAAAATTCAGCCTTTGATAACCCGAGACTTTGAAAAACACAGCCTTTGCAACATGAATTCTCTTGACTTATTATTATAGTGGATCACAACTCAGGAAGGATACTACTGTTTTTTCCGCTTGTAAATTCTGAAACCTGTGAAGTCTTGCATGCATTTCAACAAGAGGAGAATAAATACCTAAATTTAATAGCACACATTTTCCATTTAGTGTAGATATTTTTATTAACTGTTTTGAATTTCATAGCTGACCGTGATTCTTTCCACCACTACAAAACTGAAATATAGTAAATGCAATATGAAATTCTGAAAATGTAGGCTTAGAATAAGCAATGTATCTGGGTTAAAAGGGATGAGAAGAACAAATATAGAACTCAAGGCATCAGAGAACACTGACCAAATAAATAATGAAAAGCAAAAGCACCAAATGAGATGTGCAGAATTTTGGACTAATAAAAGATACTACCATATTTCATTGTTAATGGGTCATTACAAATAGCAATGGATAACAACAGTTACACTAGACGCGTGTCCAGTGTAAATATAAACAAAGTTAAAAACAGAACTCAGTGAACAGATTGAGTGTGCCATTTGTTTAAAAATTTCTGCACCAAAAGTATATTACTAAACAAAGAATACTCTTCTCTAAGAGTATTTCTCAGCAGGAAATCCTCCCTCTCCAAGTCCAATGAGTGAACATGCCCCTTGCTTGCAAATCGGGCTAAATTTGCATACTTAATTATTATTCCATTTTTATCAGCTTCCTCACTTGCATGTTTGTGAATGTGTGTGATGTATTTGAATTGCATCATGCAGAGCAGACATCCTGACATCTACGGGACACCTGTTATCCACAGATCATCACTTTACATTTACTTTACAAGAAACACAGAATAGTCTGTAAACCTTATTTTTCCTTCCAAAGACTTGCCACTTCCCAGTGAAGGGACATTTATTCTTTTCAGCTACACCAGATTGTCTTACCTCCTCTTCCATCACTGACACCTAACACCAATAGAAAGAAAAGGTTCTGTCTTTAGATGTAGGATTACATTAATTGAAGATAAAGCCCAAGCTCTCGTGGCAAACAAAAGCTGAGATCCAGGTATCAGGTTCCTAACTATCTTCTACATGTGATGCCTTCAAATACAAAAAGTTGTCTGGACTCATAACTCATGTCTCATGAGCGTTTAGTACCAGCTGAAAGACATTTCATGGTATGTATAAATCCCACAAAAGTAATGCCTCAAAATCCAGAGCAACAGAGAATTCGGATACAGCTCCAGTCCACCATAGCAGTTGGAATTCAACAACATACAGCTGCAAGAGGTTGTTTTTCAATGATTTCTATGTCTGGCATATAATTAAAGACACTTAGTAGACCTGAAATCCCAGTGATCATGACAACTAAACCACACATTTCAGAGAGAAAAAAAATCTTTACTATTCCCTGACACCAGTGTGTAGCTTACCTCTGCTTTTTACTGATTTTATATTATTTTAATTACTTTTGATTTACAGCAAAGTGAGTAAGCCCTGTAGCACCCCTTCTCCTTATTCCGGTACTGCACATACAAGTAAGATATTATGGGCAAAAATACACTATATATAAAAATAATGCAATGGTTAAACAAGTGAAAAATATTAATTTCTTAACAACACTGAGATCCAATCTCTGAAAAAAAAAGGCTTTGAAGAATGACCTGTCCCCACTGCTTTAAAAGAAAGAAGAAAAAAAAAAGGAAAAAAAAGAAAAAAAGCCCTTGCTGTTCTTGAATATGAAAGATGTTTTGATGGAAATTATTCAAAACACTTTCAGTAATTACTTTGGAAACTTATCTTTAGTCCTGTCCTCAGTAATTCTGATCTTACATCTGGTCTTTTCAGCTTCAAATATTCCAGACCCTACTTATACTTTGTAATTAGAAATCACTTCATTTACTAATACAATGCAGTTAGAACTTTTTCTGCGGGGGCAAACAATATATCAACAGCACATCAGTACTATGTACAACTTTTGTGGACAAGAAGTAAAGAATTCCATAAATACTTGACGCAAACAACAGATGTGGGGAGGAATTTGGACAATATACCAGGATATATAATATACTAACTTAAAAGCCATCCTTGCAAATAACATCTAAGATTCCCCCATCACCTGTGGCCTACTGTTGTGATTCACACTGATCCATTAACAGTTTGTTTATTTTAGCTTACTGGTTTTAGGAAGCAATTGTACAGCTGCAATTCACAACTGGGACTGCCAGACACCAAACACTGTATTAGTCCTATGGACCTTGACCACGATATATTGAAAACTCTGAAGTAATCAAAGGTCTTCTGAAAAGGCATTTTCATTAACACGTAACTGTGAAATTTTCACTTCTAGCACCAAAAAGTCAATACATCTGACACTACATTTTGAAAACACAAATATTTGCTATGAGTCTGTGTTCATGAGTGACAGCTCAAGCTTATTCTCAAACCCCACTAAATAATCATGACTTCCTTCTTCCCAAGAGGTAAATGAACTTTTCTTTTCCCCTACGTGCTCATGAAAAGGTTACAACATCCTAAAAAACAATTTCCTTCCTCAAAGCTCAAACGATCCAGCAACAAGAGAGATGAGGATGGTATTAAGTTATGCTGCTTAACTGCAGAGGTTAACTGTTAGAAACCATTAAGACAACAAAGCTGTTTAAAGAGACAACCACGAGTCAGAGACAAGCTAATCATTATCTCTCTTCATACTCAACATTAGAAATAAGTTCTGAAACAACATCAATATAATTTTAAAATTATTAATTTAAAAGACTTTGTTTAAAATAAGTAACCACACAAAAAAGTGTTTCTTTGTGTAGCACTTTCTGTTGCATAAAACTTAAGACATTTCTTACCTTTCCCTGAGCTTTGCCCTTGTTAAAGAATTTCCCTAGGTAAGTTTTCAACTACATTGCAAAACAGATTTATTGGCCAGATACTGTGGCTTGACCAAATTGTTTCGCAGAGGACTAATAGCGGGCATCAGAAGACAAAGGCAAGCTTTTT
>VXAL01013347.1:0-36250 GCA_013399475.1 Chauna torquata | reverse complement strand
CCTCGCGCCGAAGCCTCGCAGGAGCTCGCCACCGGGAGCCGCCAGCTGCCGGGGCCGGGGCCTGCGGAAACCGCCGCGGGCCGCGCAGCGCTCGGCGGAACGCGGCCGCTCTCGGGGCTGTTACCGGCCGCTCCCGCCCCCTGCCCTGCAGCTGCCCGGGCTCTCCCGGCGGGTCCGGGACGTCGCGGCCGTGAGCACGGCTCGGGAGCCATCGCCTGCCGGCGCTCGGTACTGCAGCGGGGAGCTCGGGGCCCGCTCCGCGCTCCGCCTGCCCCGGCCCGGCCCCTCTGGCGTCCCCCGGCGGGCGGTCCCGGTCCCGGCAGAGGTGACCCGGGCGGAGAGCAGGAGCAGGACAGGGAAGCGAGTCCCGTTGCTGCTGAGCTCAGAGACACGAGCCTGGGAGGATGTCCTCTGCTGCAAGTGCTAAAGAGGTACCATGTTCAAAGCTTCCTTTTTTTTCATCCCCACTCCAAGTAAAAATAGCTGCTTGAGGGTCTGTAGAACAGCAAACTGAATTCAGGTCAATGGAAACCTTTCTAGTGGGGATACCACAGAGCTCAGTCCTCAGCCAGGATATCTGCCTCACTGGACATTGCCCTGATGAAGCCCCTGTCTCACCGAAACAGCACCCGTTCAATTGGAAGCTAAATTCACAGCTGAGACAAACCCCAGCTGTTAGGTAAGGATTCGCATCAGGAAGGCGCTCACTGTAACCTCTGTATCACCTGCGGGAGCTGAGCTGGAACAGCCCTGCAAGTGCCCTGCTCTGTGACCGCCGTGGTGGGGTGCAGGGGCTGCTCAGCACCCCGGGACCCCGGCACGGGGCCAAGCAGAGCCCAGTGGTGGCTGCGTTTCCCTTGGTTATGAGCTCTGTGGGGTGAGACTGCCGGAATCGCTGGGACCACCAGTGTCACAGCAGACTTGACTGCCTCCATCTGTAAAATGGGCCTGGTTGTGTTGACCCATGTGGAAAGTCCCGAGGTCACCAGCAGGATGACTGGGGAAGTTACTGTGCTCTATTATTATTAATATTATTTTAAATAATATTTGCAGTGCTGGCCTGTGTGGCTCCCCTTTCAGAGCCTCCTCTTTGTTTGCCTAATGGACTGTTTACTCTGCGCGCTGCCGGCCTGACCCCCACCCCCAATATGGTTTCAAGCCAAACGTTTTCTTCCTGTTTTTCCGAGTGGTGTGCGTCTCTTGTTTCATCTTGTTGGGTGAAACCGATGCAGGGAAGGCAGCTCGAGCAAGTCTCTATGGCAACAGATGTTTATCGAGCCCCTGAGATGAGGCACAGGGTTGGGGAGAGGCACTTTGGCATCTGGGATGGGGTCTGGGTGGCTGCCATGCTGATGCCCCAGCTGGGAGGGCAGGGACCAGGGCTCCAGGATGGCAGGATTGTCCTGCTCCCTGTCTCCTGTGCCCCACCTGAGGGATCCTGGGCTGCTTCCTGCAGAGAAGAGAAGTTTGGCCTCGTACAAGGGCCTTCTGCATCTGAGGTACACCAGCCCTGCAGCAGAGGAGGTACCAGACAGGGGTGACACAAGCAGGCACAGGCTCTGCGTGGTCCTGGCCTTGGAACCACGGGCCCAGCCGTTTGCTTTGAGCTGGTGGGTCCTGACCGTGTCGCTGCCGCATCCCTCCATGTCTCCAAAACACACCAAGGGTTAAGGCCCCTTCCCAAAGCTCCCGGGAGGAGGATCTATAGCCCAGGATCAGGGCTGCAGGTAGGTGAAGTTTCATGAGGGCTGCTCTGGAGTAAGGCAGCTGGGGCCTCTCCTGTGTGCTGCGGGTTTTGAGCTCGGGGTATGTAGGTGCTGTTTGCCCATTTTTGCCCACAGCCGTAAGGAACAGAAAGTTTTGGTTAGATAAACAGAACCATGCTCAAGGCACCCAGGGCTCGGGGCAGGGGCTGGAGACACTGAGTGATGCTGGGATCCCCCTGAGGCTGCTGCACCTGGTAGCTGCATTTGCCAAAGCAGAGCTAGTTCTCCTGACCCTGCTGCTACAGCCGGGGGCCCTCGGGCAGCCAGAGCAGCCCCAGCGGCCAGCAGAGATGGGACAAGCCTCACCGTCTTCTCATTTTATCACGGCTGTCCACCCTGTGCTGGAGTTCAGCACTATTTACAGTAGGCTTCCTGGCACATGCAGAACTTATTGCTTTTATTTGGTTTAGATGCTCAACATGTATTAACCGTCCCTGGTCCAAACCAAGTTGGGAGTTTTTCTGCCTCGAGCAGATGGCGAAGTTGGGGTAATGCCGACACAGGATGCCTTTGTTGAAGTCACACTGTACACCGGTGTTCGCTTCCACAGCAACGAATCCCTGGATGCACACCAGAGCTCGGGACGGCATCCCCACCCTGGGACTCAGGAACGCTGGAGGAATGTGGCTGAGTAATTCGGGGATGTTTTGGAGCGGGGTGTCTGTACCGTATTCTCTGAGACTGGGACTGGCTGTCTTCTTCAGACATGTTCTTCCTCATGTCTCCACACATTTCTGGTAGAGCTGCCTGGAACCCGGAGGCTGCCAAGACAGGAAAGCACAGTGCTGTTGGTACTTATTTCATCTGTGTCCAGCCTGTGGATATCAGGTGTGCATGCATAGTGCTGGAGGTGCCAGGAACCGAGACTTGAGAATTGCTTGTCCTGATGAGTTTCCAGGCACATATGCGCACTGAACGCAAGCAACAAACTTTTATCCTTATTTTTCTTGCAACCAACACACAGGCACATGCCTAGACAAGACAGCACCGCCACAGAGCTTTCTGACTATCCTCAGAATAAGTTACCTCTGGCAGGGGGTTAGTGTATCCCTCCCCAGCACCGCAGAATGAGAGCAATTCCCAGCATCACTGGCAGCTTCGTGGCACCAAGGAGAGGAGCGCTTGAACCTGCAAGGCCGAAAGTTCAGCGTTAGCGTGGGGAGCTGGCCTCTGCCCGGGTGAGCAGCAGCCCGTTCCTGCAGCAGGCTGCGGTGCGGGGCTGCTCATGCTGGGCGTTGGGCACAGCAAGCAGCCACCCGCTCAGCACCCCGTCTCCCTGCAGGACTGGTGCTCTGCTGGCCGCAGCATCTCCTGTTTCTAACCTCTAACAGCTGTAAAAAACTCTGCTTTTGGTGTCTGGGACACTCAGACGTCTCTAAAGAGAAAACTTCCCGGTCACCAGCTTGGTCAGGGCAGGCTCGTGGCCGGGAAGCCGTGCTCCGTCGGGGAGCAGAGCGAGCCCCAGCGTGCGGCTTTTTCCTCAGAAGGGACGCGGCGCGGGGACGGCGAGGCGGGGCCGGGGACCGGGGGCCGGGGACCGGCNGGGAGGCGCGCGGCTGCCGCTAGGTGTCGGTGTTCCCGCGGCAATGCCGGGGCACTCACGCAGCAGCGGCCTCACGGGCTGCAGGGAGCCGTCGTGCGGCTCGGGCGCGACGCCCAGCAGCTCGCAGAGCAGCGCGTAGACGTGGACGCTTTCGAAAGGCTCGGCCAGGAGCCCCCGCTTGAAGGCCGGTCCCGCGGCGCGGAAGATGGTTTTCATGTTCATGGCCTCGTTGTCAAAGCCGTGTTCCCCCTTGTTGAACTGGACCTTGATTCTCTGAAAGGGAGGCAGGATGTGAGCGCCCCAGCCCCCAGCCCCCGGCTCAGCCCCCCAGAGCGTGGCCTCCCGGAGGCGGCGGCCGCCAGAGCGGCAGCACCGCTGATGCTGCCATCTCTCTGGGTCTCACGCTCTGCAGCCACAGGCGTTAACCGTCTGCTTGGTTTCTTTTAGGTTTTGAAGTCAATCTAGCAATGTTCAACTTGGCAAAAGCCAGAGGGTGCTGCCTAGGCACAGCTCAAGCAAGCCTGTCTCACAGGGTCCCTTCCTTGATGTCAGAGCATCCAAATTTTGTTGTACTGTGGAGCTTCACAGTGGGAAGCTGCCTGCTGGTCCTGGCTTTGGGCTTTCCCTTAATGCCAGGCTAGGAGAGGAGTCTGCAACTGACACTCTGTGTTCGTGCTAGTCCTGCACCAAGATTTCTGGGATGAAATGGAAGTGAGACCTTCTCTTTTTTCTGAACAGCAGAGAAGGTCTTTACACAAAGAGCTGGAATTTTCATCTGTTTGTGGGGAGACCAATCAAAATGAAGGCATAAAGCTGGGTAGGTTCTGGTGGGCTATGAGGAAGAGACAAGGAAAGAGGCAGATCCAGGAAAGACAGTAAAATGTGTCTGCACATGCATCTTACCCCATGGATCACATATCCTGGATCACTGTACATCAAGAGCGGGGTGATCCGGGAGTTGTTGGCATAGTGGAATCTCTTTGGAAACTCTTCTTTTTTGTACACATGCAACTTTGGGTGGGCATTCTTCAGGACTGAATACACATGCTCTAATTTTCCTTCTTTTGGTACCAGTAGTCCATTTGGTCCGTAATCTAAGAGTTCAAACTGGATGTCTTTGAACGTGAAGTTCTCTACTTTCTGGATGTGAATCTCATCGGTCGTTATGACGGTCTCCATGCCGTGGTCAGATGTGATGATGAGGTTGAGGTTTGATTCCAAGCCGCTTTCCCTGATACGTTGCCTTAAGTAGCCGATGGTTCTGTCCACCTGGCTGACCATGTTTTTCCTCTGCGTGGACTCAGGGCCGTACTTGTGTCCCGTTGAGTCTGGCTCTCCGAAGTAGAGGGTGATGAAGTCGAGGTTGTTCTGTGTGAACCATTCCATGACAGTATCGATGTTCTGTCTCCAAATGGTTTCATTGCTGTAGTTGAACACAGGGGGCTCCACCATCTTCATATTCACTTCTTCCCCTTGATATTTTGCTCTTCCTCCAGGGAAATAGATGGAGCCTGTCTTTAAACCCTGTTAGTGAAGACACTGCATAAACTCACCTGAACTCACTCTGCAGCATCTCTCCATCTGTCAGTACAACAACCACCTACTAATGTGGTTAGTTCATTCAGCCCCCTAATGTCTACCTCTGCCTCTAATGAAGTTTTCTTGCTCATTGCCAATTAAAAGTGATTAATTGAAGGCACTGCCCTTCCCAGAACCCCTGTGCGCTGGTTTTCTCACTGCATTAGTAACACCAGTTATAACTTTACAAACAGTGACCTGTTTGTGTGTTGCATGGGCCCCCTGGCACTTGACCGCCCGAGCACTAAGATGTGCTTTACTCCCATCATACAAGCGCTCGCCCTGAAGTCAGTGGGGCCAATTTGGCAGGTAAATATAGGTGAAGGTATGTGTCTGGGACAAGGTCTCAGGTCCTGTCTCAAAGCCAGATTCAAAGCCTGCTGAGATTTAAGAAAGCCTTTCTGCTGTCTTCAGTGAAGAGGAGACCAGCCCCCTACACCGCCACCCCAAAGGTCCTGGGTGAGGCTGAGGAAAGGAAGTACGTGCCTTGGAGTGTGTTGAACGCTTGGGCTCGTTATGCTCCCTGAAGAACTGTCTGGGGTTTCCCTGAACAGGAAACGGATAACTTGTTTTATTAATATCTTAATAAAGCTGAAATGCATCTTTTATTTTTTTGCTATTTTTAATAGAAAGATCATGATTATTCCTGCTAGTGTCTGGGGATTTAACTTTTTTGCTGGTCTAATTAGCCTGTTGTTTGCAGTGAGGATGTTAGCTCATGGCCACTAGAGATCATGGCTTGCCTGTAGCTTTTACTGCACGATTGCAGGCAGGAAACGCTTGTGCCTCAGGGTCTGTGTGTGAGAGGAGCCTGCCCTACTTGCCTGTCTCTGAGCTGTGATCCAGATGGGCAGGCTGCCGTTGTCCCACCAGCTGTCAATGCCTTGTGTGCTGTAATAGGGCAGCTTCACCCCCGTGCTGGTGTTGAACCACATGTTGTGAATCACCCCGTGGTTCTCGAGGTATTTCCCTGTCAGAAGAGACGGACGAGGTGGGAGTGAGCCAGGCTGCAGTGGGCGGTGGGGGTCTCCCACGTGGCTCACCGGTACGCCGAGCAGTCGGGTACTTCCAAGTCAGTGGCTGCCTCTCTGGCCCTCCTTTCCCTTTCCCAGCTGTCCTTTTGCCTTTGCTTTTGCCCCATTCCTCCACCTGGATCGTACCATGTGGGGTGGCCGGCAGCAGAGAGCGAGAAGCTGCAGGGGCATGCTGCTTCCATGCTGGCGGGTGAATCCCATGGGCCCACAGTCGGGCTGGGTCTTGCCCTGACCCTCCCCGTGCCCCTGGACGTGCAGCTGCCTCCTGCAGTTGCTCCTGCCCTTTTCATCACATTTAGGGTTCACCGTTACGCTGCATTTAACTGATCGCTTTGGTGTTTCGCTTTCTGTTGTACACGATGGATGAGGTCAGCATAAAGCAGAAATTCCTGTTACTAATGGAAGACTGGCACTTTGCACTGTCACATTTCATGCTATTTTTTATTATTCTAGTCCTCAAGACTACACAGTTACTTCTGCGTGATATCCCAGTCCTCCTTTGTATTGACGACGCCTCCCTGCCTTTTCTCATCAGCAGATTTCATTAGCATGCACCACTCTTTTATGCCAAGGTTGTTAATGAAAATCTTAAATAAGATTGGCTCCAGAATCGATTCTCCAGGAATTCCCCTGTTACCCTCCCTAGCTTGACAGTCTCCTTTCAGTATTACCTGCTGTTGCCTTCCCTGCACCCAGTTACTTACCCACATTAGAGATTTTGTACTAATCTTCATCTTCTCCGTCTTAACTAATGATTTCCCATGCGGCACTGTATCAAATACATTGCTGAAGTCCAGAAAGATGAGATTCACTGCATCTCCCTTGTCTGAAAAATCATTTATCTTATCAAAGGAGGCTATCAGGTTAGTCCGGTGCTATTTACCTTTGATAAATACAGGTTCAGTTCTACCACCTTCTGCAACCATTGCCATGTCTCTAACTCTTTTTCCAAAATACCTGTATGCTTAAGCTTAGCATGCCATTGAGGCCGGTCCTCGGGCTGTCTGCTTGACTTAGTTTCCTTTACTTATGCCTAAGCCTTGAATTTGCTCCTTTCCAGTCACGCTGCACCTCCCCATTTGATGCTCTGTGCTCAGGGTCGGTGGGGACTCACCGGTCAGCAGCGTGAAGTGGCACGGGCTGGTGAGGGTGATAAAGGCAGGAGTCATGTACCGCGCCTTTACCCCCTCTGCAGCCATAGCATCGAGGTTGGGGGTGTCCACGTCCTGGTCGTAGTTCCACCGAAAGCCATCGAAGGACACCAGGAGGACTTTGTTGCGGCTGGATACTTGCTGCACGGGGACACATCTTGCTAAAGAGAGGGCAGCAAATATGAGCCCCAGAGAAGTGAACATCTTGCCCTTGAACCGGGGCAGCCCAGACATCCAGAGAGCTCGCATTAATATATGCAGGAAGGGACTAAGTTCAGTTCTTATCTAATCTTGCAGTTGCTGATCAGGTGCAGGGCTTCAGCCAGAACTTCATACCAGAATGAGCCTCTTTGTTTTTGTCCAAATGAAGCGGGTTAGCTGGGATTTCCTTCTGACTCAAACACCACATCTGCCTCCTCCATCAGTGGCACTGGGATCTATTGTAGTGCTCAAGAATGTGAAGTGTTGTTAGTGTGGCATGAGGCCACCTTCTGCGGGCAGCCCCATGGATGCTTCCTCCACACCAGCCCCTGTCCTGCCGGCAGCCACCTCGCGCTGTCTCCCCTGTACCCCGTTGCTGTGTCCTTTCCACGCTCCTGGCTCTTTGTGCCCTGTGAGCAGCGGCCTGAATGCTGCAGGGTGTGCAGAGGCTGGGGTGAGCACTGGCAGGAGGTCCCAGGCAAGTGAACAAAGGCTCTTCCTACTGGTGAAGGGTAAATGAGTTTTCTGCCACAAACAGAAAAAGGTGATGGACTGTCTTAACACTGGTCAGGGCGGCCTTGCAGGAGGAAGTTGTAAGAGGGACTGAGCTCAGTGATTTCTCCCGCTACATGGCAATGCCAGAGCCGTGAGGAAGCTCCCAGGGACACACGAAGTCCTGGCTAAAGGTGTGTGCTGAGAAAAAGAGAGCGTAACTGCACCATGGGTGCCATCAGCACTAGTGACTATAGCAGAGGGAGAAGAATGCCTGGAAAGCGAAGCTCAGCAGCATGTATTGTGGACGAGGGCCCCCGCTGGCAGCCCTGTGTCGTTCAGCCCAGTGGGGACCTCATCGCCTCCCTCCCTGCCGCGGGCGCCGAGCCCGGCTCTGCCGCACGGCTGCGATGCGGGCACCCTCATCCACACCACACGCTGCTGAGCTTCCCTGTATTGATGTCCCATTTTATCAATGTCTGTAATTTTTATGACTTCTCCAGGGTTTTATCATTGCTGATGACTCATTTCTCAGCAAAACCAAGTTTAAGGCTTTTCTAGACTTATGTAACAGAGGTTGACATGGGTTCCCAGGGTCTGAACTCTCAACCTTTGTGTCTTTGCTCATCTCCCTCTCTGCTCAGGATCCAGATTTATTCCTTGGCTGCCTTGCTTCCAAATTGCCAAGCCATTCCCCTGCCTCACCAAGCACAATGGTCTCCTGTGGATGAGCCTCGCGCATGCCCGTGGCTCTTCCTTCCTGGCCTGCGACAGTCCCTTTGTAGTCCTGAGCATCCCAGAGCGCTCCTGTCTGGAGCGATCCCTCAGGATGCTCTGACCTCTCGCTGTCGCCTCCTCCCTCTGTGCCTGTGTTTCCCATCTGTGGCATGGGACAATAGTGCAAGGACATTGCCAGAGGTTTGAGCGCTCCCAGCAGGAACCCCACAGCCGACACGAGTCAAGGGTGCAGCATTGGGCCCTTCGTTTGCAGACAGCGACGATGAGCCCAGGCTGTGATGGAGCCCGGTCTGAGCCCTGGCTCTGCCGCTCCTGCTGCTGACTGAGGGCAGGGGCAGGCTCGGGGGTGGTGGCAGCGCTGCCAGCTCTGCTGACCCTGCCTCTGCAGTTTGCTGAAGAAATCGTTTTGTTATCAGCATTTGCTGACTGTCCCCTGGGTCTAATTTGTCCTCTCAGTGAGGATGGAGGGGCCTGCCAGGCACTGAAGGTTTAAAGGGTTCACACGATAAAGATATTATCGCCTGCCCAACTCAGGAGAAGTCCTAAATATTCCGCATGTTGTTCTGAGGTGGGTCAATAAGTCCCCATGCCACTACTGACTAACAGCACATGGGAAGGTCCTGATAAGCTATCATGTTCATCTGCTCTGCTGGGGAGGGAAGAGGGTGGTGAGAAGGAAGCCCTGCTCTAATCTCCAAGGCATACTTAATGCGAGGAGTGTTTCAAGGCACATTTTGATATTCAGTATCTATGGAGCATGAGGCACAGATAAAGAACATTACCTTTGGTCGCCCTGCCTGGGACACTGCTGATCCCCACTTAAAAAGGCTGATGCAGTTGATCTTGCACCAGCAGCACCCCAGCTCTTGCCCCACGAGCAGACGTGTCTGAGGGTTGGTGCTTGCTGTGGGGCCACCATTTCCCTGCTGGGCACGCTCCGGGTCAGAGGCTCCTTGCTAACACCACTGATCCTGCCAGGGCCCTGGAAGCAATCATGAGAGCGTGCAGCAAGCTGCCCTTGGACAGCACAGGTCATTAGTCCCGACGCCTAATTGGGGAGGAGGCTCCTTGTGAAGGCGCACTGGGGGTAGGGATGCTCGGGTGCTCCCCGGCCGGAGCCCTGGCTGCACCAGCTGCAGAACCGGGAGCGCAGGGGACACGGGACACCCTCGTGCCCAGCCCCGGGCTGCCTCTGTCCCCAGCGCTGCCCGCAGAAGTGGCACGATCCACTGCCACACACTGGGGCTTTGCTTCTTCATCCTTGTTCCTTGTTACTGTAAATGCTTTGCAGGCCGAGACTGTCCTTCCCCACACTTTCGTACCAATTAACTCTGAGAAGACAGATTAAGGTGCTACAAAATAAAAATTATGAGCACGGACAAGTCACTGCCAGTGGAACAACCCAAGTCTGAAGCATGCCTCTTGGGGCCAAGCCTGTTTCCAGCTTTTACAAAAGCAGATGTGCCCAGCACCCCTTGGGTGAAAACGCAGCTTCCACGCTCGGTCAGGGCGTTGCTGTTTGCAGCGTCCAGGCAGCGCCGGGCTGCTCAGAGGGGAAAGCCGAGCGTGTGCTGTGGACACGGACAGGCACCTCTGGGTGGCTGCGAGGGGACTGTGCTGGGCATTTGGGTTGGGCAGGCAGAGGAGAGATTACTTCCCTTCTTTCTTTCTTTCTTTTTTTTAATGGAAAATAAAATTGCAAGATTCTCAGGGATGCAATACAAAGGCTGCCACTAGAGTTTCCATCAGGAATTTCACACTTTCTCCCCTAGAGAGGTCACTTGGCTCCACAGGGCTCATGTCTGGAGGGGTTTGTTACTGGCACAGCTGCAGCTGCTTACTGGTAATGGTATTAAAGAGCTGGGCAATGCCTGGACAGAGCCCCACAGGTGGGACTTGTTGGCTGCCAGGAGGTGAGTGCGGGGGCACTTTATAAACGCCCTCTGTGGCCCAAGCACCATTTTGGTGCTACCTTGCCTGAGCCCAGGTAGAGGAACTGCCAGAAAGGGGAGCAAGGGCACAGACCCGAGTGTATGCTGCTTCGGAGGAGGTAAGGTGCTGGGGTCTGGGCGAGCAGGCAGCTGATGTCTCCTGTGGGAGGGTGGTGACAGCCTTTTTGGCTTCCCAAAAGGAAAACCCTCCCTAGGTGCTTGCCAGGCTGTTGGCAGAATAGCTGCGGGCTGGAAATGGTGAACTGGGACACTAAGGTAGGGGATGGGTTGATGGAAAGCAAGGAGGTGCCTTTCTTTTGCTTGCCTTGCGGCCTAGGGCCCAAAGAGCTCTGTCCTGTAGAGCAGTTACCCTACCCTCAATGGTAAAAGCATTGCATATGCAGCCTGCTGGAAAAAGAAGGAAAAAGGGAGAAGGTGACTATGAGAGTGAAAAGCAAATTGAGCAGAGCAGCCAGAGATGCCCTGAGTTGTTCTTGTGTGCACTTTAACCCTGCTTCCTTCATCAATTTGGTGCTGCTCAGATGCACAGGGTAAATGTCTGTAGTGCTCTTCTTGGCTCCTGGCACATAATTGTGTGTGTACCAAGGGCCTAGATAAGCTCATTAGCACCATTAAAATATCTAGTGCCAGGACCTTGTGGTTAAAACTATGATGCTGGCCCAGTGAGCAAAACCAGGAGGAGCTCTGCAGCTGAGTGGGCCTGGGTCGAGCACAGGGGGAGGAGTGTGGAGCTCCTGAGCACGAGGTGGAGCTGCTGGGAGTCAGTGGGAGCTCTGCCTGGGACTCTTGGGTGGAGATGGTGGGAGCTGAGCAGAGCAGGATCTGCTCCCTGCGGAGCACAGCCAGCATGGCTCTTGCAGAGGGGCCTGTTCCCAGTCACAGCAGGCACCTTTATTGCTCACACCTGTTGCGATCCAGGGAGATTCCCTGCTGCTCTGGGGTGTTTGAGCTGCTTTACCCCAGGCATGGCCAAGGAGCAGGGGTGTAGGAGAAGGAAGTGCTGATAATGACCTCAAAGTCAGGAGTGGAGCAGTAGTGGCAGTGTGGTGCATGTAATCAAAAGCCAGCAGCCACAGACTTGGCTGGGTCCCTGAGGCAGATGGCGAGAGGAGGGTGCTCCAGCCAAGCGGCTGGTAATGCTTGGGAAAGAGGTGAGGGCTTTGGTTGCTGCAGGGGGAGCTCCTCCTCAGGTGGGAGTTCAGGAAGGCCTGGATGCTGGTACCTGGGGCAGGGGTTGGTGCCTTACCCCTGTGGAACTGCTCCCCTGGGGCACGCAGCAGCACCCTCAGGGCCCCAGGGCCAGCAGGAGCAAGTGTGGGTGCTGTGGTCTGCAGTGTCACCTCCAGCCTGGCTGCGGAGCTGGTCCCAGGGCCAGTGGGCTGAAAGAGCATGGTGGTGTGTGCGGGCAGGTCAGAGAGGCAGAATCCCCCAAATTGCACCTTCCCCCAGGTCAGTGCAGCAAAAGGCTGGTCAGGACCTGGCTTCAGCTGCACCGGAGCTTTGCACCCTGTTGCAGGGATGCTGTTCCACCTCTGTGTCCATGCTGCACCGTGGTGACCCGCACGTGTGCGGGCAGTGCCCGGCCCGCGGGAGCTTCTCTCCCCAGCCCGGTGCGGGGGGGGGCAGCCCCAGCGCGGCAGCGAGCGCGCTCCTGCCCGGAGCAAGCCCCTCTCCCTGCGAGGAGGCCTCCCGCGCTGCTGCCGATTCAAAGCCGGCTCCGCTGCAAGCGCCGGCCCCCCCGAGGAGAGGCAGCCCCGGCGCGGCCGTGCCCCGCCCGGCCGCCAGGTGATGCTGTGCAGCCGCCGTCGGGTGCGGGGCCCGGGCCGGGGAGCTCCGCTCTGCCGCTGCTGCGGCAGGGGCGGGGAGGTGCCCGGGCTCCACCTCCCCCTCTGGGTGTTTGCCTGATTTTGTTATCAGCTGGGATGGGAAACGTGCCATCTGCTTCCTCTAGGAGACACCGCGTTGCTGAATGCGGCCGCGTTTGGTCTGGAGGAATGCGGGGGAGGGAGGGAGGTGTGAGGAGGGGGCAGAGCTGCTCTGCTGGTGGGTGCCGGTCGGATCTACCCGTGGTCAGCGCTGGAGTCCAAAAACACTGTGACACCCCCACCCCCCCGCACAGTCCATGCCTGTGTCACAAGGCAGCTGTCCCTGTTGGGCTGTAGGGCTGGGAAGGGGGCAACGAGAGGAACGTGCCTTGCACAGCCTGCAGCAGCAGGACTAGGTGATGTGTAGGGATGGAGCATGTCCCGTGGCAGCGGCAGGAGCAGCCCCCTGGGATCAGGGCGATGATTTCAGCCTCAGTGGGAGAAAGGAGCCCAGCCCTGCAAGGGACCTCAGGGGACAGCCGCTTGTCTCATGTTCTCTTCACATGCGTGCACAGAAACTCTGCCTTTAGCACAACCCCAGGCTCTAATGCTCTTGAGACATCACTAGTTGTGTCTAGTCCCTGGAGACTCACCTGCACTGAGATCAATGCTGCTTTTCTCCACTAGCTTGGGTCAGGCCAGACTCGGGCCATTGGGTTTCAGTGAAGTGGGAAGTGGAGTAATGGGTCAGGATTGGGGGTGAGAGCTTTGGAGGATGTGAGAAGGGAGTGCAGGGCTGGAGGAGCTGGAGTTCGGTGGTGGGGTCAGGATGGTGTGAATAGCTGGGTGCTATGGAGCCTGAGGCAGGAGAGTGGCAGGGTCTTGGTGCCAGGGCTGAGTCAGCTGCAGCGCTGTCAGCAGGACCTGGAGGTGGTGCCCACATGCCTGGGGCTGTCGGCTTTCCTGCATGCAGAATTTGCTCAGGGGGTGGAAATCAAGCCTGTCTCCTGGGGGAGCCCTGGTGTGGTGGCTCAGCCAACTGCTGGCACCACTCAGATGGGCTCCAAGCACAGCGGGCAGCGGGTCCGGGGGGGGCACTGAGGCATCTTCTTTCAAGGCTGGGCCTGGCAAGCTCTGACTCTGTAGGAGCTCCCTTTACGTGGGTCTGATGCAAAGCCTTAGGACGGTGACTTCTTTTCTATCTAGTTTGCACATCTGTGGCAGCCTTTGGGGAGTGATCCAGCACAATACTTGAGGTGACCAGAGCAGCGAGGAAACCTCTGCAGCCTGCCCTTCTCCAAGTAGATAGCTTTGTCAGCTAGAGGCATGGGTGCAAGCAAGCAGCAGGACAGGCGAGGCTTTGTGTGCATCTTCCCAGAACACCCATTGCCTCCTGCACTGCTCAGCTGCTCCCCTCCTAGGCTGGGCCACCAGTGGGGTGCAGTATTCTAAGTTCACTGCAGCCTTCAGTCCATAGGAGAAAGGTTAAAACTGTGGCTTTTGCTCTCCACAGCTAAGTGATGTCCCTGGATGATGCCAAGGGGCTCAAGTCCCTTCTCTTTTCCCTACCAGCTGTGGTCCTGTTCCCTCTCGCATGGCTTCTGCTGTTGCTGCTGAATACTTACCTGCACCACTCTGTGGGTGCTTCTTGGGGCTTCTCAGCAAGCCATGGCTTGGGCTCATTCTGCAGGGGGTTGTGCTGAGCCCTGAGGAGTGGGACAGGGTCAGCCACATCTCTCCTGGCTGCAGCCTGGCTCTGTTCTCCGTTTGGGACCCTTCCTCTGCTGCTCAGTTAAACCCAGTATCGACCACTGCATCAGAGCCTGGGGCTCTTTCTCAGCTTTCTTAGCTAATGGCTGTCTGCCTCCCATTGATCCTCAGCTGCAGAGCTCATTGATTAAATACACTTCTTATTACACTTAATGGTATTTTACTCCTTTCTGTGCTTACCTCATGCCAGATGCTTGTGCTGTGCTTCTGCCTGCAAGTGGGAGAATTCCTCTGGTCAGAGGCAGCATCCCTGCCTCTGCCAACCCTGCTTTCCTCCTCTTGGTCACCTCACCTGCTGCCTCCCTCTGCCTGGCTGGTCTGCCTTCTGCTTTTCCTGTCTTCCTTTTTCTTCTGGGCGAGGACAATCCATCTGCTTCTGTCTTCCAGTTCCTTGTCCCTTGGTCCCTGCTTCTATGCCTTCCTCAGAGGTCTGTTTTTCTCCCTGCCACACTAGAAAGGAGGACAAGCAGCAAGGCAGCCACTGTGCCCAGCGCATCAAGGGGTCTGTGCCTGTCCTGTCTCTGCACAACTCTGTGTTGTGCTAATGTCTCCACTAAGCTCCTGCAAGGAACCTCGCACTAAGCTTCTTTCTGACTTGGCTGTGCCTTCCTCCTTGCTGCTTAACATGGGCTCTCCCCAGCCATGCAGAGCCCCCAGTGCATGCAGGGCTGCCCTCCCTTTCTGGAGCATCTTGACCATCAGACATGCAGCTGCAGCTGGGATCATTCTCCTGGATGTGTCTTACAGGCTCCACAGAGCCTCTTGAAAGCTAGGAGGGCTTCTGCTAGCTGCAGTCTTGATCAGTGGGATACAAATTTCTCTCACCATCCCTCCCTGGAGTCTGGTGCCAAACTCAGGGGAGGAGATGGGTAAGCATATCAGTGGGTGTCGTACGCTTGGGGCAAAAACATTTCCCTGTAAGGTCAGCTCTAATTTTGTGCAGCAAAAGGGAGTTGTCAGTCCAGCAAGTGGAGTAGTCCTGCCCTGCTGTGCTGCCTCTTCCTGCAGCCCACCCAGCTGGGGTGAGATGCAGCAGCCAGGGCACCGTGTTTCTTTTTGCCTCCCCCCATGTGAACACCTTCACGCTCCACACGCACTGTATGTTGCCTCACTCTGTGCATCACCTCCTTTCAACTCCCTTGCATGCATCATTCAAAAGCCATAACATTATTGGGCATAAAATATTTACTTAACTGAGCTTTTTGCAAATATTCCCCTCCATTATTTTTCCTCCTTTTGGGAGCAGACACTGCTTCTCCTGTGCTCTCAAATGGCATCTCTTAAATAATACAAGAAGAACATATGAACACCCACTAGCCTTCTTCTTTCTTTTGAAATGCCCATAAATATAATGGTGTCACCAATGCATTACAGCTACCCCAGGACCACAGCTCAGGAACACCCAGTAACACAGGCCCTGCCTGCATAATCACCTCCCTGTTGGAAGAGGGGCAGACAGGGAAGTTGCCTGGGGAGGGAGTATAAACACATGAGAAGATCCGATGTGATGCGGGGAATTAATGTTAAGAAATGTTCCTTTCAGAAGGGACATCTGAAGTTTAGCAGAGGGAATGCAGGACTGAGTGTTCCCGGTCTGATCCCAGCTAGGATGGTGGGCCAACTGCTTGGAACAAAATTCCCTGCAGCGGTGAAATGGCTCAGCCCTGGGAGGCCAGCCTGAGGTGTGGAGGTGCCGAGGGGCTGTTCCCGCTGCAGGCGGCAGGGCTGTTAGGCCTTGACAGCTCTGAAAGAACAGGCTGAAGTATTTTACAGGCTCGAGGCAGCCGGATCGGATGCTGATGTTCTTTAGAAGTAAATGTGTGTTGAATGGTGAGCATGTTCTCCCCATGCATGAAGGCATCAGGCTGCACACCCGCAGCTTTCCCTGCTGCGGACCGCTGGTTGCGTAACGGGTGCTGCAGAAGGACTCGAGTGGGGGTGTCGGGGCCTGGCTGTGGGATGCTGCGCTCAGACCGGTGCTCTGGCTCCCACGGGTGGGGTTTGCAGAGCCCGGCGTGGGGTGCGCTGTGCTCAGGCACGGGGATCTGGGCATGGGCCTCACGGGGGGCCTGGTGCCCGCCCNGGGCCCAGGAGCGCTCCCGCCGCGCGGTGCCTCCTCGGCGCTGCCGGCCCCCGGGAAGCCTGAGCGAGTCTGATCGGCGTGTGCTGTTGCTCCCTACTCACCTGCCCGTTTCTCTCGGCATGTGCCCAGAGGCGTCAGCCTCGGGGAGGGGAAGAGGGTGCTGCAGGGCATGAGGGAGAGCCTCCCTCTGGCCCAAGGCAGCCGTTCCTGCTGGAAAGGATTGGCTGATCTCTGCAGGTCTGGCCAAATTGTCACAGGATGCCTGGGCTTTTTGCTTCTCTCTGGGAAGGTGTAAAGTCATCTCAGAGGGAGGAAGAACTGCAAATGGCAAGAAAAAGCCACATAAAGAGGACACTTCTGCAGTTAAAACAAAAACCAAAAAAACACAAAACCAAAACAAAAACCAAAAAACCCACCACCACGTTCCCTTATACATATGTTGCAATCATTGTCCTCATGTGAGTTGAGCCTCTGGGGTCTTGCTGTCTGCAAAGAAACAAGTAGGGATATAAAATGCTTTGCAGGGAGGATGCAGGGATGTATGTGAAGCTCTCCTCCATGCAGGAGAGCTGGCCCAGGGATCCGTGAATTTAATATCTTATCTGCCTGTATCAATCTCATTTGCTGAGAGTTATCAGTAATAGCTGGGATAGTTTAAAACTGATTGGGCAGGGCTGTGGGAGAATCTTAGTGCGAGTTGCTGGGTGGTAAAATGGCAGAAGAATGTTGCTGAGTCCAAGTAATACAGATGATAACATGTTCTTAACCACAAAAACACAAAGCAGGCCTTTAATATTTCCCATCCAGGAAAAGAGATCTTGCAGTCGCTGTGGGTAATTCTACGAAAATGTCATCTCAGTGCCCAGTGTCAGTCAAATAGGGTGAACTGATTGTCAGTAGTTATTAGGAAAGAGACTGAAAACAGGCAGCAGCAGCATTATGCCAAGGTATAATACACTGTCACAGTGCAAATGTTGTGTGCAGTCTGGTTGCCCAATCACATAAAAGAGAGAGTTGAACTAGAAAAGGTAAAGAAAAGGGTGACAAGGCTGATCAAAGGCACAGAACAGCTTCTGTGTGAGAAGAGACTAATAAATTAGGACTCTCTTGGTTAGAGAGACAATTGAGGTGATGTATGATACACTTCTATAAACGCAGGAGTGGTATAAAGGTGAGTAACAGGAAATGAATATTCACTAGTTCTCATAAATATGTGGTATCAAATGAAACAGGCAACAGGTTTAAAATGTAAAAGAAAAGGGTATTTTTGTTTTTCATGCAGTACTTAATTACGTTGTGGATCTCAGCACTGTGCAGGGTGGGTCAGGCACAGACAGCCCCTGGTTCAGAAAGCAATTGGACAAGTTCATGGAAGGTGGATGCATTAGCAGCTGTTTCACGCGGCGATGCAGATGCAATGCCCGGCTCAAGGAGTGCTCTGTCGATGGTCGGCTGCTGTGGCTGTCTTTGGCAGGAGAGCAGAGGCTGGGTGGCTTGGCAGAGCCTGCAGGCCGGTTCTGCCTGCCTGGTTTGGTGCCCTGCTCCCCCCCCAGCTGGGATTCACTTGGCTCCCCCCAACCTGGGGAGTAGCCGGGGAGCAGAGCCAGTCCGTGGGGCGTGCAGAGCCTGAAGCTGCCCTGACACAGCGGAGCGTAGTGGGGCCAGGCTGTGGGTAGCTCAGTGCGTGCAGTTGCTGCCTTACCTATTGCTTCCTCTTCTGCCGTAACCTGCTGCAACCACCTCCATCCCTAGCCGGAGCTTAGCTGGCCATGGCATCAGCTCGCCTCTTGGGACATGCCTTTGTGTCATTGAGGAGCATTTAAGTGTTTTCCTGTTACAGCAAGGCGAACAGACCTTTCCCTATAATGCTGGCAAATCCCTGTTCCTGAGGAGCAGTTAATTGATTTCCCTTTTCATTGTGCCTCTTCTCCCTGTGGCTGTGCTGACACTCGGGCTGCCCGGAGATCTCTGCCTGAGCTCAGAGTCAGCGACTGCGACAGGCAGATCCTGAAATTATTGATAAACACTCATTGGGGCTGGAGCCTGGTAAATTGCCAGCAACCCCAGCGGATTTCTCTCTTGCCAGCATCATTTTTCTTGATGACAGCATGTTCAGAAGTTTGTCAGGGAGGGGGCAGGGCCTCCTGGTAACTTTTTTTGTTTTTATGCACCAGTTGTTTTAAAAGATCCCTGCATAAAAGAGGAGGGGATGGTGAGTTGGTGCCCGCAGTTCTGACCCCCAGCCTGTTCCCAAAGAGCATGGGGCTGGGTTCTCTCCAGGCTTTGCTGGGGCTGCACGCCTCCTCTCACAGGCCAGCCCCGCTTACCCGTCCTGGCTGAGCCTCTCCAGGCTCAGGACCATTTGATCCTGGCGTGCTGCGTCGCTGCTGAACCCTCCGCTCCTGTGGCATGGCTTGTGCGCCGGCGAGGGCTGCGCTATGCTGGCTGTGGTCTGAACAGGGAAGAGCCAGTGTGGGCACACAGCTGGAGCAGGACATCCCTGCTTCAGAGGCAGGATGGAGCCCTTGGTCTCCCAGGAACCTGGGTGTTATGAAGGGCTGGCTCTGGTGGGGAGCCTGCCCTCCCCATGGCTGCAGAAATCTCTTAAACATCTCTAGTGGCAAGTTTCTCTCAGGCCAGCATGCAATTTTGCATGTGTGTTGCTTTGTACCCAGCTTACGCGGCGCATACAAATGCGTCTGCATGTGGCAGTAGCTGTGTTGTCTCTAGCTGTTGCTCTCTCTAGAGCTTGGGTATTTTTCTCTCTGCTAGGTCTGCTAATTAGTGGGAGGTTGTGGATCAGGAACAGAGGGAAATGTCCTTCTGTGGTTCTGGCACTAGAAATAATTGAGCCATTTTTCACCTATGGCCAATCTAATTCTGTCCACATCTTGATTTTTCTCTTAATAGCTTGGGGATACTGTTGGCAGCAATGGGATTCACAGCCACGTCCAAGCTTTTCAGTAATCGCCTGGATTTCGCTCTCTTGCTAGCTGGTTGTTGGTTTCTTCTTAGTTCTTGCTTGAGCTCCTCCAGGGAGGGGAAAGGAGCTCATCTAAGCCAAGCGGTATTAGGCATTGCACTGAGAGCCCTCAGTCCCTTCCAGGACAGCGGTGCAGGACCGTGTGCCCGGCGCGACGGCTCTGCAGCGAGCAGCACGCAGCGCTCGCTCGGGTCTGGTTCGCGTCCCCCTGCTGCCCTGCCCTGCCTGCGGGGCAGGCAGCGCTGCCCCTCTGCCCGCCACCGGGCGCACAGTGTGACTCCTGGTGGGAAACAACGGGGATGGGGCTCCTTGGGCTGCCGAGGGGGGAAGGCAGCCCCAGCCTGCATGCCCGGCATCGCCGCCTTCCCGGGCTGGGCTCCCTGTGGCAGGGGCTGCGGGATGAGCAGGGCCAGCGGCACCCATCCTGCTCCACTGGCTGCTGGGGCTTTGCAGAAGCGGCTCGCCTTGCTCTGCGCCTGATGAGCGCATTCCTGCACACCCAGGCTCTCCCAAACCAAGCAAATACCCTATTACAGTTGTCATGGAAATTAGAAAGTGTGTCTGTTTGAGTTTCCTCAGCGCAGGGCTCCGTGTTCCCAGCGGTTTGTACATCAGAAAGCCTCTTGCAGCGCTAATGTGGGAGCAGCTCTCATTAGGTGGCTGGGACTCTCTGTGGGCAGCCGCCACTTTCCCCAGACAAGCCGGTGCTGAGGGCTGAGTGCCACAATTTAACGCGTCAGGCTTCTTTAAGCCTGAGAAAGTGAAGATGTTCATGGCAAACTGAAAGGTGCGATTTATCAATGCTGCTCCCCGGAGGCTCGGGGCCTGTCAGGCACCAAAAAATCACATACATCACTGTGGGCGAGTGCTGCTGCCTCCTCTATTTTTTTGGGGGGTGGGGGTGGGGGGGAAGAGCATTTCATTTTATGTAAGTGCCAGAGCTCTCTGAGGCAAGTGTGTGGTGGCGAGGGGCACCGGCGCGGCCGCCAGCCCTCAGCACGGCGGATCTCGAGACTGGTGAGCTGCGGGGATCGATGGATGCAATTTGCATTTCCCTGCGTTGTCTGGAAATCCCTCCTCTTTGCACGTGTTTTTGGAGGTTGGGAGGCTGAAGAGTGTGTGTGAGGATGTCTCCCGCCTTTGACACAAATGACATTGTCCCCAGCTTCACCCCGTCCTCCACAAATTTGTCTCTGTACGTGTGTGTATGTGCTGATTTCATTGCTTTTTTTTCTTTATAACATTTTATTTTTCCATTGTTTATGGGCCATGGGATTGGAAGTGAAGCATTTGCTTAATTGCTGTCAGGCAAGGAAATGGGTTATAAAGTTGCCAAGGGAAGAAATAGATGACTCTAGAGTGAACAGGGGGGGAGCGGGGCTGATATGAAGAGGAAGGGGAGAAAGGCTGGGGATGAGAAGAGAGAGAACAGAACGGGATCAGCAGGCGGCACAGGGAGCTGGCTTGGGAAGAGACACGGGGAGGCCTCTCCCTGCCTCTGAGCTGGAACCGCACCTTCTGTGCCAGGCACCTACCTGGCACCGAGCGGTAAAACGCATCCAGAGGGGAAGGGTCTGTGCTGGGAGCAGCCTGGGGCTGAGGCACCTCCTCCCCACGTTGCTCTTTTGCCCTGAGCCGTTGCTGTTTTACTGATCAGGCTTCTCCAGGTACGCCGTGCTTCCCCTGGCAATGCACCCTGGGGCTGAAGCCCTGGGTGTCTGGGGACATCCTCGGCGGGTTCCTGCGGGCAGGATGGCAGGGATGGCGTTGGGCACGGCTGCTCGCCTGCTGCTGGTGCCCTGTGGAGGCGGCAGCGATGAAGGGCCAGCCCCACCGCTGGGGTCCCCAGGGCAGGGGAGGCCCCCAAGTGCTCCGCACCCCACCTTGGGAGCCACGTGTGTTCCCAGGGCTTTGGGAGAGGCAGCGAGCGGGGACACCGCTGAAGGTGCGTGTGTGCTGGGGCAGAGGGCAGGGACGTGCAGGGGGAGGAGGGTCCAGCCGTGCCTGGTGCGGGTGTCCCTTGGGGTGCTGCCGTTCGCCCCTCTTGTGCTGCAAGCTGAGCTGCTGGAGCACTTCGTGGGGGGAAGTCGAGGTGAGCGGGGCCCCCCCCTCCAGAGCCTCCTGGCTGCTGCTGCTCCGGTCTGTTAGCCCAGTTCTGGGCTCTTAGCTTGCACCTCTCTTTATCTGCATCACTTTCTTGTTTCCTTCATTATTTCCCAGAGTCTAACCCTCCACCATGTCATCTTCATTGCACGGCTCCTCCCTCTCCCCATTCGCCACATTACTGCAGCAAGGACTCACTTTCCCATCTTTTAGTCTCAGTGCCATACATAAAAGCGCTCTGATGGCCATGGCGTGATAGCAAAGACAGAACTTAATTTCACAGCATTTTCATGTAATACTCCATAAAACCGAACAAATTTGCTGGAGTCCAAATCCATCTCATTATGCGGAGTCATTGAAAGGGAGGCTTTTAGATTCTGGGACTCAATGCTCAACTAGGGGATGTTACAGAAGAAGGGAAAAATAATTAATTAGGTGCTGCTCTGTATCTTTGATCCTGCATGGCAAGGCACATTAAATAAAATGCCTGGCTCATGAATAAATGCTGCACGGAGCCCTGGTTTTTCAACCCCACTCAGAAAATTTTAAGTGAGTCTGAGATGGAGGAGGGGAAACCCCGTCCCGAGCCCTCTGACCCTTTGCGCCTGCCCCAGGAGCAGGGCAGAGATGAGAGGAGAAGCTGGAGTAGTGCAGAGCATCCCCCTGGGGCAAGAGCAGCCCTGGCACAGTTACAGAAGCAAAGTACGAGTGCAGAGGCAGGGTGCTGGGAATAGGGATGGGATGCTGCAGCACCCAGCTCCCCTGGAGCTCTGCTGACGTCCCTGCTCCTCCTGGGGGTCCTGCATGGCACACCCAGAGTCAGATCCTGCCCTGCTGGGAGAGGCTTCAAGGTGAGGAGCAGAGCCTGCGGTGATCTGGGAGTGGTGCAGTGTGCCTGGGCCCCTGCAGCAATCCCCAGTCCTCCCCCCATCCCTTGCATTTAAATCTATTCTCTGTGCACAGCTGCAATGGGTCTCCCAACGTTTTTAAGAGAGCTTGAAATTCATGTGCAGTTTGTATTTTTTGAGTGATGTGGTTCTTAACATGCAAGGACTGAGGATCCAGCCTGGGTGGGTGTGCGGGCTCAGGTGGATGCTGTGCAAGGCAAAGCAGGCCTGGTGGGACGGGGGCTGTGCCTGTGCCCCCGGCTGGCTCAGAAATGAGCCCTTGCGTGCACTTGGTGTGCTTCGCCTCTCAGCAAGGATGCGCTCTCACTGCGGCTCTCGTTTGGCCAGAACAGATGATTTGACCAGCCAGTGCTAACCCAGGTAGGGGAGCAGGAAGCCGCAAGAAGAAACCTTAAAGTTTGGCTTTATTCTCCAACATCTCCCAGTGCCCTGATATGGGAACAAGTCTGGGCCAGGGCTCCCGTGCCCCGATTGACTGGGACTGCTGCTTCCCAGCCCGGCTCGTTGCGGGGGTGCGCTGTCCTCCGGGGTCAGCTGCAGTGCGAGGCAGGTAGATTAAAAATGTACCAGCAAAGCAATCCTGCAGAGGAGAGAACTCGCTTCACCTCGTGCTGTTAATTAATCTCCAAGCCAATGAGGATGCTCTCATCTGGTCTTTACTTAATCCATAACCCAGAAATCTTCAAATTATGTCATTTGTTCAATACAGATGAAATTAATTACTCTGGGAAATAGGCAACAAGTTGCATTTCTGATGCCCCTTATCGCATAATCAAATCTACAAAGTGCTTTCTGTGCAGCCGCAGCGGCAGCAATGGGATTGCCTGCAGCAGTCATGAAATACTGAGCAGCATCCTCTATAAATCTGGCACGGTGCTGACTCTTACAGGAAACCTATGGCTGAGCGAGGGCTGTGAAGTCTCTGCAGAAGTGCTCGCGGTGAAGCAGCACACGGTGCCTGGGGAGCGAGGGCAGGGAGGCCCTGCACCTGCCTCCGCTCTGCCTGCGGAGCAGCCTCTGCTAAGTGCGTAACGCCCCACCTCGGCCCCGTGCCCACCGCTACCCCCCTTGTGTTTATTACCTCTTCCTGGGGTTGTAAATGCAACCTGCAGGGCTTTCTGGGGAGCCCAAGGAGCAGGCCACCCCCTGCAGCATCACCTCTGAGCCTGGCCCTGTCCTCCCAGGCTCTGACTCCGTGCCCGCAGGGTGCGTCCCTTGGCTTGTGCTCCCGCAGCCCGGTGACTTTCAGGAGGAGAGGGGAAGGTCCTCGTCAGGATGGATCAGAAGAGCTGGGTACAGAATAATCGCGATTCGTTCTTTATTGAAGTTGTTTTGGGGAAGGAGAGCTGGGATGTGAGAGGCAAAGGTGATCAAATCGGCTGCTGTGGTGGGGACAGGAGCGTGCTGGTCGTGTGACTCGGGGGCTCTGGAGGGGTCAGTGCTGCCTTTCTGCTGGGAGCACGGTCACTTTCACACAGATAAATGAGGGGTGTGTCTGTGATCTGTCCCCTCCGCGGGGCTCACCTGCGTGGCACGGGCTGGCCTTGCCCTTCCCGGTTCTCCCCTCCTGCTGCTGCTCCTGCCCTGCGCTCTGGTCTCATGCGGTGCCTTCCTCAGCGGCCTGTTTGAAAAACAGGCAGGCACGAAGCACTCCGGTGAGCCGCAGAAACTGCCCTCTCCTGCCTTGTCTGCTGCCCATCTGCGTTCGTTGTGTGCCTGGTGCCTGCAGGGAAGATGCTGCTGCTTGGTATGAGCAGCTCTGGCACTGCTGGAAACAGGTGCCCTGTGCCAGCAGTCACCTGCTGCCACCACACTGGTCACGTCCCCTCCTGAGGGAGGCTGCAGCCTGGAAATCCCTGCTGAGGGGCAGTCCCCAGCTATGCCACCTGCCTGCTCTCCTTATGCGGTGCTCTGGGATTTCCTTTGGAGCCCTCGCGTGTCCCAGAGGTCCCTGCCTAAGAATCTCCAGGTAATGCCAGTATTTTAGGGGCTCCCTGGCCTGCAGATCTCCAGACCTGTGGGACTGCTCTACAGAGCCCACCTAGAGCATCTGCTCCCCCAGGCGCAGCTGAGGGCATTTCAGCAAAGCATCAGTGGAGCAGCTGCCTCCCCTGTGCTGCGGGGAGCTCCCTGGCAGGCCTGGAAGGGACTGGGGGAGCCTGGGGACGAGGCGGGTGCGAGCTCTGTCACCCTGACCAGGGCAGCTCTGAGGGGCTGCTGGGGGAGATGCAGGCTCTGGCTGCCTGCAAGTGCTCTTCCTCCGTGAGAAAGGGCAGTGCTGCTCCTGGCTCCAGCGGTGCTTCCTCTGGGCTGTGTCCTGTCCTGCCACAGTGTGGGGCAAGAACGGCGGCGCTGGTCTTGTCTTCCTTCGATGTGCAGGGGTGACAAAACCCAGCGGTCAGCCTGGGCACGAGGGGGGGAATAAGCTGGACTCCACCACCTGTGCGCTCCACCACCGGTGCTTTGAGGGCACCATCCTGCTGCGCTGGGCAGAGCGCGGCTGGGCCCCTGCCCCAGCACGGACCCTGTGGTGCCGCAGACCGCCGCTTGTCCTGGGCTCTTCTCCCCTGCGCTGGGAAAACCCTCGGAGGTGTTTGCTGGAGCCTGCGTGCTGCAGCGCAGCCAGAGGTCTTGTAGAGAGCACTAAAGCTGATTCCCAAAGGCATAAGAGCAAAATTTGCAGCCCAGGTATGCTCCCTCCTTCAAACACTCAGCTGCAGAATGCTGTTCTTGCATCTAAACTGCAGATTGGCTTCAAGTGCAAACAGAGCAAATCCCCATAAACACTAATTAACGCCTATTAGCAGGCAGGAGCTCTGCAGCGGGACAAGGCCTTGGGGCCACCTGCCCCTGCTCTCCCTGCCTGGTGCAGCCAGAGCCCGAAAGCATCGCTGCTGGCCTGCTCGGGGCGTTGGTTTCTGGAGGGAAAGACCTGTAAGCGGTTAAGGCAGGTACCAGCATACCCATGGCTAACGCGTTAAGAGCTGTTGTAACAAAGAATCTATACTAGTTGCTTGCTAAAATGGCAGTAATGAATTGAAAAATATTACAGGCTGATAAAGGCAGCTATTGCAAAGGCATGTTAGGGCCTTTAACCCAGCTCTCGAGCTCGCCTGGGTCACCAGACAGTGTAAAATCTATTCAGTGGAGATAGAAATGTAATTTCTCTCTGCCCTATCAATTTAAATAAATTAACTATTAGATTAGCTGCACTTAAAACAAAACAAGAAATCAATCCCACCAGCCTTGGCTGCTATTAAACTATGCTTTGCGCTGCTAAACCTGTAATTGCCGAAGGTCCCCAGGAAAGGAGGGCAGGCTGGCTGCGAGGCACCAGGCACGGGCTCACGCGGCATCCTCGGCCCCTGGCGCAGCCGGCTGGCCCCGCTGCGTGCCCGGGGTGGGCACCCGAGGTACCTCTGGTGTCGGGCTGGGGCAGTGGAAGGGGCGAGCGTGCTTGCGAAGGGACGCGGGCACAGGGCTGTGCGGATCCTGCTGCACCCTCCGCTGCTGTTCGCTTCTCCCAGAGGGTGCCAGAGCGGGGCGCGGGTGGGCGGCAGCTCCTGTGCCGGGCACTGGGAGGGCTGGATCCATGGGGTTTCTGAAGCAGCATTTCAGACATGGCTGGTCCCGTTTTTTGTTTTCCCACTTCTTTCTGCTGAAACGGCCTTCTTGTGCAAACCTGCTTGAGCTCCTCGGATAAATTAGCATCTAGGGGATTTTTTTTTCCTCTACATTTTGTGCAGTTGCATAAGAGGGAAGAACAGAGGAGCCCAAGTAGCAGATTGCTTTGTAGAGAAGCATGAAACAGCCGTAGCCAGAGCTGCCGTCTCTCCCTGCTGCTAACAGATCTCAGACGTTTCAGCCGGATGAAGCGCCCGCGTTGTGATCTCCGCGGCATTCCTGGGAGCATCTCGGTGAGCGTGCGTAGGGCGGGGGAGCCCAGAGGGGCGTGCAGGAGACTCGTGCTCTTCCTTGCATGCCTGTTCCTCTCCTGGCTCCAGCGGGGAGCTCCCAGCTTGCGGGGTGGCCAGGGTCTCGGAGGAAGCCACCCGGCCCGGTCCCCCCTGGATTCTTGGGAGCTGTATGTTGGGAGTGCAGGTGCTAGCCCACGGCTGCTGTCTCTGCCTCTCCACCTCTCCTAGAGGGTGAGGAAGCCCCTTTGCAAAAAGACCTCGGGGCGGGGGGGGCAGGCTGCCGGCACCCACCTGCGCAGGAGCCGGGGGAGCTCCGGGGGCTTCCCTGCTGATGCTGTTCTGGGGAGAGGAGAAGGGTGGCATCCACGGGGCTGCCTCTGCCGCTGACCTAATGCCATCGATTTGTGCCGACCCCAGTCTGAGGAGATGTGTGAAGCGATCAATATACCTGCAGCTCTGCAAGTGAATGCAGGCGGGCAGGGTTTAACCCTTTGCATCCCCCCCGCTGTGGGTCCCATGGTGCCTTCAGGGGAGTTAGTGGAGCACTTGGGTCTGGCTGTTCAGGCTGCGGCGTGTCTCAAAGTGTACCCGTACCACTGACAGCACGGCCCGTGATGTCCCCTGCCATGCCTGTCCCGCCTGCGTGCACCAGCAGCCTGCCTGGCCCCAGCCTTCGAGCTACCTCCTTCCTTGGGGATTTTCTGGCCTTCTTTCACCTTTTCAAAAAACTCTAGAGAGGAGCACGGGAAGAGTGTAGGGAGGAAGGAAACAAGGAGTGGTGGGGAAGACCCAAAGACTCAAATGTGCTGAAGGGTCAAGACACTTGCGGTAGGAGGAGGGAGGGCAAAGGGCTGCTTGCGGGGCTGCAGTGTCAGCCGCAGCCCTGCCGCAAGGGGGGGCCGGGGAGCTCGGGAGCTGCTGGTGAGCAGCAGCCGTGCTCTGCTGTGAGCGCGTTCACAGCCTTCAGCCAGAAGTGATTCTTCCAAGGCATAAGTAATGTAGGTAAACAGGATTATCTCACAAAAGGGAATGGCAAAATAATAAACATCCCTGTGACAGTAAGGCTGTGGTACATTACTGGAGCCAGAGAGCTGCAGGGGCGAGCAGCCCTGCCCGCAGCCAGCACGGAGCCGCGGCTGCGCCCGTGTTAGAGCATGCGGAGGAGTTCTCACCCGGAGAGGCTGCGCAGCAGAGCAGGGTTGGAGACGTGCTGCGGAGAGGCCCCTTGGTGTGTGGAGAAGCTGCTTTTCAGGACCTGGCCTGGCTCCGTGGCTCCTTGCAAACGCAAAGCTGTTGCTGTTCAGGGCTGAGTACCTGGAGTCTGTTACTCAGTGTGAAACAAACTTGGTGTCCTATGTGAAGTGCTCGGGGTCGCGTTTGCTCGGCAGCCTGGAGGCACGACTGTGCCCCTGGGGAGCCGCGGTGCTGGGTCAGCGTCGCTGCCGGTGCTGAGTGCTGTCCCGAGGCATCGGCCGGCTGGCGGAGCCGGGTGCTCGGGTCTGCAGCCTGAGGCACACCTTTGCTGGCAGAGCGCGGATGCACTTCCAGGTCTGTCTGTACTCCGCCTTGCCCACAGCGCTCTCGCCGTTCCCGTGCTCCACAATGCTCTTGTCGGGATGATTCAGGAGGAAATGAACAGAAATTCCCCAGCTGACTTTGTTATGGCGACAGTGACTAATTCCACTGATAGTGGGGAAAGGCTCTTTAGCTGCATTAGCAAGCTGGAATCTGACGGAAAAGGCAAAAAAAACCCATTCTTCTTTGCATCACTCACTGGAGACTTTATCAGACTTGTCACAATTAGAAAAATTCACATCAAAGGCATCATTTATAAAGGACCAGAATAAGAGAAAACATTTGGCCCAGAGGGAAGCAAAGAAGGAATTCGTTGTCTCTCATCTTTCATCATTTGCCTTCTCCCTCTCATATCTTGGCAGATCCAGTATTTTGCTTTGTCTCCTTCAGGTGACTAATCATTAGACTAATTAGTAGTTAATCAATGTTTAATTAAAACATAGCTGTTAATTACTGGAGGTGCTACTGCAGGTTGGATATGAAATGTTAGGAAAATGTTTTTAAGGGCAGTTTATGGGAACTTGGCCTCTCTCCCTCGTCTCTGGTTGCTTGGTCAGGGTCCTCTCCCCCGGGAGACTTGTCGCCCTGGGGAGCCCTTGGGACGTTTGCCTTCGCCATGGACGGGTGCTGCTCTGGCGTCAGCGCTTCCCAGCAGCACGACTGCGTCTCAGCTGGGCCGACCCCGTTAGCTGTGCCCTCTGGACGCTGCTTGGAGTCTGCTTGGCACCTGGGGTCGGACCCTCGGGAGGGGGGGATGCGGGAGGGCTCTGTTGGGGGCTCGGTTGGCCCTGACATTTCCCCGCGGTGCAGATGGAGGTGGAGGTGTTTGGGCAGCTGCAGGCAGTGACCTGGGGGACATCCTTCCAGGTCCCCCGCTGGGGGGTGAGGCAGCCAAGCAAGATCCCAGTGCCCTGCCCAGTGCCATCAGCCCTGCATGCTGTGCCTGAGCTCTGGGAGCTGTGGGTGAGCATCCAGCCAACAGCAAAGTGCACTGGGGCAGCTGCTGTTCCTTTATCTCCCTGCTCAGCCTTTGCTGCCTGCAGGTACCAGCTGACTTCAGCCCTTGGTGGGGAGCCCATGCCTGCTCATTAATTCTGCTGCTCCCTTTCCGCTCAGCCCAGTGTCCTGGAGCTGCAGGGAGCAGGGGGACCGTGCCTTATTCGAGGGCCCCAAACCCTCCTGGATCTGCAGAGCAGGCGGCTGGGAGCACCCCAGGCTGGGAACCCGGCTGCCTGCCCCCTGGGGCTGCCCGCCCTCCCTCCTTCAGCCTCTGCGCTGACCCCGTGGTGAACAGGCGCTTTGCAAGTGCTGTACATATGCTAATCACAGGATTTACATTCTCTCTGCTCTTTACGTTCCTTTTTTCACTTTACTTGTCATTTTATGGCTCATTTTAATTTCTTGAGAGCAGACCCATAGGATAATAAGGTCTGGTGCAGCACAGGGTCCCGAGGCAGACAGTGTGGCTCCATCCAGACGCGGAGGCGGCCAGTACAGCCAGTGTGCTGTGGCTGGGTCGGGCGGGTGCCACGCTCGTCACCTGGGGAAGGTGCAGGGGATTTCTCTGCTGCAGCGATGATGTTGGGAGACTAAACTGCAGCTGATGCGCTGCAGCCCCTGGGAGAACCAGCTGCCTGCCTCTGTGCTGGGTGTTTCCCCTGTCCCTCCTGTGACTGTTTCTGTGGAAATAAGCACCTCTTGCAGGGGTCACTAATCCCCGCTGGGTTTCTGTCGCCCCGAGGGTGTTTGCTTGAGGTCGGGGAGGCTCCAGAGCTCTCCCAGTGAAGGCACTGGGGAGCCTCAGCTCCGACGGGGTGAGCTCCTTGTCCCGAGCGTCCCACCCGTGTGGCTCTGTTCTGTTACCTCCGAGCTGGCACGGGGGCAGAGCTGGGGACTGTCCCTGCATGACGCCTGCTCCTCCCTCCCAGCTGCGGGCCAGGGCTCGGGAGGTTGCCTCTGAGCAGAGTGTGACCTGCTCTGTCCCTGCTAGCTGCAGGGTGTGGGTGCTGTGGGAAGGCGAGGATGCCGTGTTGGCTTGCTTGCTTGATGCCACTGCATGTGTTTTTTCTCTTTTTAGAGAAAGATGCTGACAACAGACCAGGGTTTTAGTGATTTAGATGGTGACAATGCGAGGAAAAGGAGCTATGTTTAGAAATAATTGCTTTGTCTTTTGCAGAGGTATTAGTGCTTCCATGCTGGCAGTTACAGGAATTAGCTGAAGGTATTGGTGACATAAGTACAGAAGCAAAATTATTGCTACTTATAATCACTTTCATGTGTGTGAGAGAGCGGTGGAAAGGATGGAAAGAGGAGAGGGAAGCAGGTAGCCAGGAGGGCAAGTACTCCTCGCTCTTCAGGGTGAAGTCTTCCATGCAGCTGGTTTTGGCGCTGAGCAGAGGCGCGTGAGCACTGGCTTGGCTGGAAGGGGGCTGGGGCAGAGTAGGGTAGGGGCTGCTCCCCTACCTGAGCAGAGGCTTGGGGGGCCAGAGGAGAGCCCCCCGGCTGCAGGCTCCCACCATCCGCTGCTGTGGTGCTGCCTGTCCTGGGGACCGGCGCCAGCCTTTGGGGAGCGACCTAGGAAGTGATCACTTGTTTTTTTTTTCTTTTCCTTAACAGTAACAAGTGAAGTCTGACATTTTGCTTGTAAAAAAAATCATTAAACAGTCAAGGAAGGAACCAGAGTGTAGCGAAGAGAACAAAACAGTTCCAGCTTGCAGCTGCAGCAGGGAAACTCACAGTGCGGGGTCTTTATTCCTGTGATGTCCCCAGTCACCTCCTGCACAACAGGGAAGGTGCCTCGCTTGTGTCCTGCCTGCAGCGGGCACGCTGGTGCTGCGCAGACATGCAGGTGGCACTGAGGTGGTGGTGCTCGGCATGGGGACGGTCTCTGCAACCGGGACAAGCTGGCGAGCTGCAGGCATGCAGCGTGTGAAACTGAAAGGTTGGGATCCTGCTGCAGTGCAAACGGTGGGGAGGCTGCTGTGGGGAACCAGCAGCACAGAGATGCACAGCCAGGGTGAGGGTTAGCTCAGTGTCCTCCTGTTTCCAGAACCGGGCACTCCCTGCCCAGGCTGCAATTTGGGCTGAGCAGCAAAGTGGGGGGGATTAAGCTGCTGCAACATTTTGGCTGCTAGAACAGGGCTGGATGATGGTATTTAAGGTCAGTGCTGACAGCCTCGAGCGTATGTGGGTGCTCACCTCAGACAAGGCAGCCCCGCATCCTGCACGTGCCCAGTGTGGCAGCGGCCGGGAGCACGGAGGATGCTCCGGCAGCAGCACCCCGCGGGTACCGTGCCCCGGTGCCGCTCCCCAGCCCAGGTTCTCATGGCTGGGCCGGTGCCGCTGCGCTCCCCCCAGCAGCTCCCGGCCCGCGGCAGGGCTGAGTGTGCAACGTGAACTCGGGTGTTGGGAAGGAACCGATCTCTGATGGAACAAGGCCGTTCATGCTTTCAGATATTAAATTCCATGCAGAATATTAAATAATTTCCTCTTCAATGATCCCAGTAAATTTAATTAGCTCTTGTTCCCCCGATAGAGTTGTCTCTCTGTTCCTGAAGCGCTGCATTTGGAATGAAGGGGAGCTCTGCTCGTATTTTAAGTGCTGTCTTCCTGCAGTGTGTATGCAGCGATCGCCACAAGATGAGAGCGGCCCCTCGATCTCCGCTGAGTTTCTCTTCCCACCGCCATCTCCCAGCCTCCACCATTCCCTGCTGGAGATGAGCTGCATCCAAACTATGGGGGTTTCATTCTCAGACCTCACTTGGGAACGAGCGGTGTCCTCTTCTGCCCAGCTCCCTGCGACGCGCGGGCAGTGAAACCAAATGCAGAAGTGCTTGCTTTGAGAAGGCAAAACGCTGGCGGGTCCCTGGGGCTGCCCTGCCCGGTGCCCAGGAGCCAGACCCGCTCCCTGCTCAGCCCGAGCCACGACTAACTGGGGCCCGGCTGGGCTGTGCGCGGTGCCCGGCAGGCATGGGGACACACAGGGGGCTCCGGGGAACAAGGCCACATGGGTGCTGCTGCATCAGGGGCTCTTTCGGAGCAGGACCCCCAGTGCCGACTGCAGGGGCTTGCCCCAGGAGCGGGGTGCGGAGGGAGGAGAGGACGGGCTTGGCAGCTGCCTTCCTTCTCTGGTTCAGTGCACCCAGGCCCGGCTCCCGGGTGCTGTTTGAGAAGGTTTGAAAGTGGCACCAGGTAAAGCTTTGCTCAGAGGCCAGCCTCAGCTTCTCTGCTCGGCTGGGCAAAGGAAACCGGGGGGGTTTGGGTGACTTCTCCAGGGTTTTTCTGTAGCGCACATCAAAGCCACATCCCAAGGTGCGAGTGATGGTGGTCACACGAGTGTTTGAGTTCCAGTAACATTTGCTGCTGCTTTTGGTTCGGGTGGTTTGTTTGGTTGGTTGGTTTTTGATTTATTTTGTTTTTTAACTTTTAGAACCTCAGAGCAAAGAGAAAAAAAATCCCTTCCTGATGGAAGAGGCTAATAGAGGGTTATAAATGTGTCCCTGGCATGGTTCATTAGCTGTGATGACATATTGAGAGCTATGAATGGTATGATACCAGCAAATCAATTTAGAATTTAATCTGAAGAAGAACGTGGGGAGGTTGGATCATGCAACATGTTACCAAACATTTCTTATCAGAATAAATAGAGCAGCTTTTCTTTCACAACACTCCTCCTGCCTGGTTGCTGTGCGAAACGCAAAATAAATAAGTAAATATGTACCTGATTTACCAATGATTAATTTGCATAATTAGTGCTGTGTCAAATCACTACACCAAGGTGCAAGGCGCACTTTGCTTTAGATGCTTGCATGGATGCCTTTCCAGGTTCACTTCGAGATCAGCTTATTCCGTGCTTAACAGTCTCATAAGGAGGCAGCGTTGGTGAGGACCGGATTTCAGCCCCGGAATGGAGGCAAGCACCTCGGGGGCTGCAGAGCGGAGTCCGTGCCAGCCTTCGCATGCTCTGCCCTGCTGTTGAAGCAAATGTCCTTCACTGAAAATGTGCCCCAGAGGATGTCCACCAGCCCACCCTGGCGCCAGGGGTGGTCTCAGGTCTGCATCTGTTCCAGGGGGCACAGACCTGCAGGCTCCCTGGCAAATTCCTTGCTCCTCAGAGGAAAAGCAGCATTGTGAGGCTGGATCCTGGCCCTTTTCCTGTTGACTCGATGTGCAGCACGGCTGTGCTCTAGGGATGCTCTGGGAACAAGGGAAGTGGCTGCAAAATATCCCACAGGTGCAGCACTACATCAAAAATGTAAATTCCTTTAATGTTTTAAAACATGTCACACTGTGGGCAGCTCCAGTTGCATGCTCTCCCTCCTTCTCCCTCTGTAATGGATATCAGATTGTTCTAGTGATCTTAGCATTGTTTTAGTAATTGACTGATGCAATGCAATGTTCGCTGATTTAATAAGTTTGTTAGTGTAATAGAGGTTCAGGATTTTGCTGTTAATGTGCAGTGACAATTACATTTTAGATTTGCTCATTATGTTGCATAACTTAGCTATGAAATCTACCATAAATTGTATTTAAAAAAGCATTATTTCAGAGCACATTAGCATGGCTCTCTCTCCTCATCTCCCCGGTGCTGGAGAGTGCTTTGTAGGCTGAGCTTGTTCATGATCAGGCGTGCATTCACTTTCTGGTCGGGTATTACACGTTCTGCTTTGGGTTTTTCGGATCAGGGCTTCTGACGCTTGCCAAAAAAAAATCTGGGTCCTGCCATGTCATCCCCCTGTCTCTACCGCAGCCAGGGGCTGTGCAGGCACCCAGTGTTCTTCCGGCTGATCTCCGGGAGGCTGCAGCTGGCGAGGTGCCTCCCTGCCTCCGAGCAGAGGGGGGCTCCGCGTGGCCGCGCACCCCTGTGCAGGTGGGACCGGGCGCGCCTCTCTGCAGAGCTGGGCTTGGCTGTGTTATCCTGGGAGCCGAATGAGCGCTCAGCATCACCTCGGGCAGTGTCTTTGTGTATTCAGCACCAGATGAGCAAAAGTCTGGGAGAGCGGGCGAAGTCCTGAAGGGGGGGGGTGAGCCTTGTCTGGGCACCTGGAAGCCGAGGGTGCCTGAGAGCTTGAGCCTCTGTGGGCGACTTGGAGGGGCTGCCGCATCCATCCTGCTCTCTCCTCTTCATGCCGAGCACCATCTGTTGCATCTCAGGGGCGGTTTCTGCAGACCTGGAACTGGCTGTTTGGCACTGTCCTTGCTTGGGTTCTGCAGAGGGAATAACAAGGACAAGACATTCAGTCCTGGGGACGAGGAGGATCCCCATGTGCTGTGGTTCTGCTGTGGCCCCTGTTTATAGCATCTGCATCCAAGAAAAACCCAAGACAGAGCCGCAACAGGTCTTTTCTCCAGCCGCAGCTACGAAAAGGAAAACCTCCTCATCATTTTGGATAAAAAAGCAGCAGTAATTTAACAACTATGCCTTCCTCCAAACTGAGGCTCTAAATGGCAAATAGGCTGTGAAAAAAAAAAGCTAAGAAAAACAAATATTTTTTCCAGATTAATACTTGTTCCTTCTGGTTCACATAACAACCTTGCCAAAAGGCAGGGTTTTGTTGACTTGTGTTTTCCTAACTGCTTCTCTTCCCTCAACTGTCGCTCTCACGCATTCTCTGTTGTTATCCCCTCTCTGCTCCTCCTCCTCTCCCACAGCCAGGCTCCAACGCTCTCCTTTCCGGACGCCCGCAGCAAGGCTTCCTCGGTGGGCTCGCTCGCGCTGCCCGCTTTTCCCTGCCTGGGAGGCCTGGGAGTGAGTGTGAGCCCTGGCTGCGTGCTGCTCAGCACGGGCCTTTTCCTGCTCGCAGCGTGGGGTTGCTTAGCAATCCTGCAGCATCGCCACGGCTCCCCCGCGCCACTCCTGCACGCGCGCCTCCCGGTTCGTAAGGCTGCACCTCCGGAGTGGTACCAGTCTGCATTTCTAGCAGCAGATGTCAACAGGGACCCAGCTCGGGGGCTTGAAATGCAGAGAAATTTTGCAGAGCTTCTTTCTCCTGTGTTCCTAGTTCCTCATTCTCCAAATCTGCTGCCTAAAGCATCTTCAGCCTCAATGAACCGTGAGAAAATAGCACAGCGGGGCATACCAAGGAGCCATCCTGGCTGAGCGCTCCCATTGTTTGGCAGGTCGTGAGAACAAGGGCTGCTGCCTCTCTGACAGGGCAGCAGGCTTGGGTTTTGGTTATTGCTGCGTCCTAGAGGGCTAAAAATATACATGTTTATCATACAAAATGGATGTTTAGATGTATTGAGGTGCATTTGGTGCGTTGTATGGTCCGCATTCGCATTACTGCACTGTATAACCCTGACGATATGCTCTAGTGTTCCTCAAACCCTTTGGAGGAAGGAAAAAGTATGTCGGGAGGGGAAGGAGCGGGAGTGGTGCCTGTTCTCCGGGTGCCACACATGGACTCTGCAGGATACGAGTAATATCTCATAGACGGACCCTGTGCTAAAATCAGAGGAAGTAAATGACTTAAACAGACTGCGGGTATTCCAGATGTTTCTCAGGCAATATAACTTATGAAGGTTTGCCACAATCTTAACTATTGGAAACCACAAACGGATCATTTGAGCCAGAAAGGTACTGAGGTGCGTACAGTGACTCTGGCGGGTCTGCGAGGACCCATTTGCTGCATCTGCGTTGTGTAACCTCTCCCAGGTTCAGGAGAGGGGATGCGGACCATCCGGCCGCACCTGCTTAAATTGAACTGTGCTGCTAAAACAGACAGCACTCATTACTATTTTAGTGAGATTGCATATCCTGCTAGTGAGCCAGAGGAGAAAGGGCAGAACAACAGGACCTCTAACAGCCTGTGGTTTGCAAAATATTACAGTGCAGGTCTGCACCAGTGTTCAGCCGGCTTGCTGAGAGAGGAGGCAAACAGCAGGAGAATGGGAGAGCTGGGAGAGCCAGAGGTCTGCTCTTGCATAAAGCTCGAGGAAGGACTATTGCTTCCAGCTGCTGTGGGAATGCCAAGATCGCTGCCCAGAGGTCCTTACATTAGAGCTGAAGAGAAGGAAGGGTAAGGGGCTGAGACGTGCGCTGAGCTTTCATTAACCCTTGCTGTGTTGCAAACCTGCATCCTGTGGGTTTCATGCACTTCCTTGGTTTTCCCAATGTCTGCAGTGAGGAGCCGAAACCTTGCTCCGTGCTGCCATCCTGCCAGGTGCCTGAAGTGGGCCTGGGCACCCAGCCCTCGGGCATTACGTGCAGCGGTAGAAACGAGCTTTGCACTGAGGCGGGGAGGGCCTGCCCCCAGAGCAGCCGGGGGGGCTTGCTCCTCGCTGGGCTGCACGTCAGCATGCGGCTGGTGCTGCTGAATGCGCAGTAAAATGGAGAAAAGCCCCTTGGGACAGTTCATTGCCCACTTGCAAACAGCAGTAAGCACAGCCTTGCTGCAGGAATAAACTCCCTCTTTGACACAGATGTAACGTGTTCATTTTCAGGGCAGAAACAGGAAAAAGCTGGCTGTTTTTCCAGATCAGAGGTGGGAGCGTGCTGAGCACGCTGCCGAGGTGGGAGCGCACCTTGTGCCCCGCCGGGACGGGAGATGCCTCGCCTGCCTCGTGGGGTGGGACCACGCGTGGCTGCGGTGGGAGCGCGTCCTGGGCGCACCGGCTGGGTGGGAGCAGGAGGTGGGAGCGCGTCTCTGCGG
>VXAL01013343.1:5102-21608 GCA_013399475.1 Chauna torquata | reverse complement strand
TTTTTTTTTTTTTTTCTCTAAATACTGTACAGTAAGCCACTGGAGGGCAGCAAGACCTGTTTGGTTAATGGCACGATGGCCATACAGGTGGGAAAGGAATGGACCAGCACTGAAACAGTAAAAGAGATCACCTGGAGAAGGAGTAGAAGAACACTTTACTATTTATAGAACCTATATCCATCTTCTCTTGCCTTTTTTTCTTCCCCTTCTTTCCTTGATAAAGAANAGTTATAAAAACAATGATCACAGTTTTCTTGGCACAAGATGAAATGATCTTTTTTCAGACTGTTAATGGCTATATTTCAAGAAGTGAATTTCAAGGACTTCAGAAAGAGCAAGAACATCAAAAACGGAATGCATGTTAGCATGTTGCTACCTTTTTTTCCTTCCCCCTCCCTCCCCCCCAACTTGATAAATATTCTTCTTAGAGAAAGCAGGGAGTGGGGGAACTGGGAAGCTGACAAAGACACTATGTGCTGTAAATTCCTGCTCAGGCATCATTTATGACTTCACAATCTAATTAGTATCTCGCACTATGTTAGAAATTTACAATGTCAAAATTGAAGTAATGCAGTGTGAGGTCATAAGCTTTCCTGCATAAGTAGGGCACAGCACTAATGAATTGTGGTATTAATGCACAAGTTTAAATAGAAAACATGGCTCAACAATTAAAACTTGACCTTTGGAGGGAACTGGTGTACGTCAGCATTTTAAATGTGAACATACGAGGTTGAGCCCTTCAGTTCAGCTTACTGATGGTAAAACGGAAATGATAAAATTAGTTATTTCTAAAATACATACAGCTAACACTCATGATAATAACTATATCTTCCTTTAAAGTCTAGCATTAATAAACGGTAGTTACTTGGACCATAATTACGGCATCTCTGGTACCCAAACCTGAAGCTTTTATGGGGCCTATGCAATTAACTACTTAAATGCATCGTAACACTTGCTTCTCTGACAGGGAAGTATTGATTTTTTAATCATTTTCAAGTCTCCTCTAGCACAAATAAATGTACTACAGTTACAGTTAATGCACTGTGTACACGCATTAAACACTGGCATGACACAATTTATTATTTTGTGATATATGGAACTGAAGCGTACCCTTTTGGAAAGTAACATCCATGCTATAACATTAGTATTTAAACTACAGCCTCATTAATGTTTGAGAATTCCTGTGCATCAAGACAATGGAAGACTATACATAATACGTTACATAAGTTCAGAAAGAAAAACATCAAAAAAAAAATGAACTCTTAACAGGAATACACAGCACTGAAAATAAATCCATAGCACTAGCCCAGCATGGTACTAAATGCTGAAATTAAAAATATTCAAGACTAAAAGATACACTATACATTTTCCTAAAGGTGTCACTGTGGTACCTGTAGCTACTTTCTGAAAGATGAATTGACTATAATTTTACCTATTTAATTTTTTTTAGTCATGTTCTGTTAAGACACATCTGTCAAAATAATGAGCGCACTACATTTTGGTGGATTCAAAGTCACATTTTGTGTATTTTAATTATGTAGGTTTAATGTCTTGCTATATAATACATATTTAATATATTATAAAGCTAAAACAGTATTTAAAAGCCTATGATTGCTGTATGCCATTGTGTAGCAGAGGGCACAAAAAAGACCAATAAAGACAGATGGTCCATACAGCCTATGTTGAAGTCATATATCTAAATATAGATGTTGCTACACAGGTCATTACAACTAAGCCTTTCCCATGTGTGCATGCACACACATGTACACAAAAATGAAGTTGGTAAGTAAAGAGCAGTTAATTTTGTTTTGTTTGAAATAATATCATTTTAGTTTTAGACTCCAAGACAGATGCCAGCATTTCGCTCTGAACAGATGGTAATTCCATCTAATAGTGCATCTCTGTATTAGTAAGGTCTGTTGTGTATACAAACAGTAATAAACACTAGGTAAGGATCAAAATAAATTTTAATTGTTGACATTAAATTCTGGCAGCCGTGGTTCTAAGGATACAATACTCCTTTCTCAAGTCTGTCAGGTTTACTAATACAACTGCTAAAGCTTTTCCATACTCTGCCAGATTCTTGTCCCAGAAATAACATATTTACAGTGTGGCTAAATTTAACAGTCTTACATATGTTTGAATAACTACTACTCAGCATACTGTAGGTAGATATCTGTGTACCTTTCCACAGAAGTCCTCAATTAGCCGTTCTGAATAGTTCAGAAAGGTAATAGTAACAAAAAGTATACAACTTTTTATTATTGTTCATTTGCATTCAGAATGCGTACATACAAATTACAACAGAAACATTTAGCAAATTTGAGGGCAAAAATGTAAAGAAAGTCTTCTTTTTTCATCTTGGAGTTTTCCTTACAGGTGAAATTACATGCCTAGCTAGTGGTCAGCCATTTCATTTTTGCTTTGAGTTCAGAGGACCCTGAGATTGCCATAGCATTTCTGGCATGATCTTTTCTTTCCCTGCACTTCAGAACAGCATCAATCATACCAACAGTAAATGAGTCAAGAAACAATACATATGTCTACTGACAATATTTCAATTTTTTAGAAAATTCTTTAGAGTCTATTTTGGAATTTTTCACAAAAAAAAGAAAAAAAGAAAAAAAAACCCTAATGGGCATCAAAACAAAGTTCAATAATATGGATATGCTACAGTCATATTTCTTTAAAAATAGATGTAATACACAGTATTTTTTAAAAATCATGAAAAATATATTGCTTCCACCATATGGGACAACCAACGACTCACCAACCGATTTAAGATGCAGCATATTGAGCTGACCATATGTTACAGTGCTGTTGAATGGCTGAGTGATTCATGCCCGTCACATTCTAGTATATCAATTAAAGCTCCTTGAAGTCTGCATGATTTGTGTCTCTGTTATTAAACCCTGCTAATTCATCCCACTTACACATCTGTTATAAATCTCTAGGAGTGCTGCATGATTCATGGCAATCTGTGAGCATGGTACAGCAAATTCTTCTCCTTGTAATTAACAGTAAATTGTTTTACTGCCATGCAATGAATTTTTCAGTTATATTGCAAATGAACTCCTAAATGCACGGTTCTTTCCTAAGAACTGACTTATATCATTAGGCAATTAAAAAGTATTGCTTTGAACCAAAAGCTTTTAATCAAGAGAAGTACAACTTAAACACAGTTTAAAAACCTTGCAAATTTTACACAGAGGGAAAAGAACAAACTAAGCTATTTTCTGAAGTATAATATGTGTTTAGTAGGGGAGAAGAAACAAATAACTTTTCAGTCCCTGCTATTCTCGTGAAACTCAAAGAGCAACTTAACTACAGCTTGAACACTTGGCAAGACAAGTTTGAGCAGATACTGTTTATCTCAGAAGTTACCTAAGTCATCTGTCATTACCAAATTTCTCAGATTACTTTACACTTTTCTAATTGTAAAAGTGTCTTTATTCTTGAAATAAATAACTGGATAATTAGCCAAGCTTAATCATCAGAGGATTCCAATGCTGTTCAAGTGTTCTTGTCAAAGGTGAAGCAAATTCATTTCAGTTTTGCCTCTGCAGCTTTCTGAAGAGGCTTTGATTTTTTTTTTCCTGCTACATTCTTGGCAGCAGCCTCAAATTCATGAGTCCATACATCAAGTCAGTAGTTTAACAACAAATGAAATTAAATTCAAAGAAGGGAAACTAATTGAAGGACAGCAACAAAAGTGTTTGGTAATGTGCTTTTTAATATGGCATGCCACATTTGCATGATAATTTTTCCTTTTTAGCATGGAGCAGAAAGTGACTAGCTTAATGAGGGATTATTCAAGACAGGAATGAACAAAATGCATTCATAACTAAGAACAAAGATTGTATTATGAAACGGAAACAGGCAACTGCCGAGAAGTAACTGGATGATTGGTTTATGCATTATGAATAAAAAGGTAGAAAAATATTTATATTAGTATTCACTAATGACTATATATACAAGATTGTTGTAATTAAAATTATAAATTAACATATTAAGAGTGCTTGTTTAATCACTTTGGGTCCTACTCACAATGAAGAGACTTATGTACATGCATGCAAAACAATCTGCGTTTTCAGGCCAGCAGCAAATGGCCCTCGTATTTCTCTTCTGCAACAAAGGAAAATATACATTACTAATTACCTGTTTAATGGGTATTTGTGATTTTAAAATTGAGGCATAGCATTTTGTAGAAAAGCAGTCTATGACAGGCATAAACAAATGCTGCATTGCCATGTCAAATGGGTTGAGGCTTTTCAAAAGGGCTTACTCTGGACCTTATTCATGAATGGAAAAAATGGACAAATTACTCAGATTAAAGGGTAATCAAAAAGAAAATGACATCAAGGAGTGTAAGACAGCCCAGAAAGCCCATCAGCATCATTACCCCAGTAAACCCAGAGGCAACTCCAAAGCCACCAATACAACTGCTTGAGAAGTCTGCCAAGAAGCCAGATGCAGCTGGTGCTGGAAGAATATCTTCTACAAATTAGCTTCTGAACCCTGTAATTGCCATCAAAAGCAAAGGATCACTAATACAATGTTCTGGGGTAAACGGCAGCAATCATAAAGCCATACTTTGGTGTCTCTTAAAAAAGCTTTTTAAATTAAGTTGAAAAAAAAAAACTGCAGAAGGGCAAAGGAAAGACGAACTTAATTACAAGAAATAAGCTCAGTCACACAGTAGTTAATGAAACATAGCTGTATAGATTGTTTAAGGCACACTTTGGCTGATACTGAAAAGGGTAGGATAAGCAATTGTACTAGTCCAAGCACGCACATGGCTAATTCCATCCTGTTGAAATGTCCTAAGTTGGTGGGAATAAAAAGGTGTTTCTCTGCCTGACTGAAAAATTTGGAAAACATGCATCTTTTGTCTTGGTAGATGCTGCAAAGACTAATGCAAGTAATTAATAACTTTACGCAAACACATTGTCAAAAAAATCACTTTTAAGGGACCAGGTCTTGTACTGGTACCAGTTGGTGTAGTTCTATCAGTTTCAAGGCACCAGCTCAGAATCTTATCTTGAGATAAAACCACAGAGCAAAAAGTGGTTTTGAAAATAAAAGAATAGCCTAAGACCTGATAACAGCAGGCTGAATGCCATTCTCAAAAATAAACAGGAATTTGAACTAAGCAGAACTTGGAGAAAGGAACAAAGTAAAATTTGGCTTTAGGTGTTGAGATGAAAAACGTATAACTACAGTCTAGTATTGTGTTCAGTCATATATATGCAGTTCCTCTTGACGTTCTTGGGGTAGCAAAGACAAAAATGAAGCTCAAATTGGATTTCAAATTTTCCTTCAAAGTATTGGAAATGAATCTATTCCTTCTCTATAAGCCAAGGCTTTCAATAGTATGTGAAAAATAGCGCAGTACATAAAGAGTATTTAAAATACCATAAGAACTGTGGAACGTGCATCCTCTTAGTTTAATATTTAAAAGACTGATCTAGAAAGTACAATTTGAGGCTCTAAAAGCCAACTGTGTATTCATACCTGAACATACCAAAAAGAGGTTCTATTTCTGTCCAGTCACTTTCTCTTTGAGTAACAGGGATGGGTTAATTCTCTTCTTCCATTATCTTGACATACTTGCCTCGATCTTTCATCCTAATACTGCACTAACATGCAACACTGATCTTCCAACACTCTTTACCATCCTAGGAGCTTGACATGAATCAGGCATAGCTATGTAAGTTCTTCTATTCATCACACGTCATTCCTATTCCTCTTCCTGGTTCCATATGCATTTGTGATAGCTTCCAATCATTTTTATTTTAAAATAACTTGATTCTTACGAATTCTGTTTGCTTACTCTCTCCCTCTCCTCGCACTCTTCTGGCTCAAATGTCATCTTTCACAATCATTTAGAAATACCATGGGTGTACATATTGGTGAGGGGGAGATTTTCTGTCAGTCTAACAGACGCAAGGATATATGGCTGATTTTAGGTTTCTTTCACTCTCCTCCTGCAAAGCTACTTATGAGATATACCTAGTACAGACACCTATACTGAACCAGGTTAGAAGGATCTACTTGTTAAAATAATCCAGAAGCAAACTTAACCAATTTTACTTAAAAAGACTTTTCACTGAAAGATCAGCAAACTGTTGCTGATGCTTCTGCTCTCTTAAGTCTTACCTCTAAATTCTGCCCCAAACTGCAGCAGTCTCTTTTCTTTATCTTCTACATCCTCTCTCAAAACCTCTACTTTCCTCAGCATTTTTGTTTCTAATGATTTAATGTCATTGTTTCTGCCCTTGTTTTTATTTGCTGTGTTATGCCATACAAAAAGCATGCTGCCAGAGAAAAAGAATGATAGATTTTGAAGGGTGTCTTTTTTTCATAGCTAGTCTTCAAATTAACCTAATGGATATGAACAAAGCTTAAAAATGACTTGAGACTTCTAAGCATTGGCAATTCTAAAAGCAAGCCCCTTGCTAATACACCTCGGTAGGACACTTCAAAATTACAGCCATCAAGGCACCCATTGATATAAATGCTCCATATGATAAATCAGTAAACTCCACACATGGAAGGGTTAGAGATGGTTTTCCATTCTCCTCTTCAAGATCAGAGGAGAAGAATTAGTATAATTTAGTACAACCTCTAGCCCAACTTGGAACACAACTCAAAGCTCCTGGATTGTTACAGTGCAACGGTTCCATTATGCTGGAGCACATTTCAGTATAGACTTCCTCCAAAAAGCTCCCTGTGCCAGGGCACGGAGTGGGAGTGGCACACAGCCAGGGAGACTGTCTCTGTGCCAGGGAGGCATTCCTTCATGAAACAGAGCTCATCAACAGTCCTAGAAAGGCAATTTTAATTTCATTTTGCACCATTCAGTGACACAGAAGGATATTAATGGACCAAGATTTGATCATCTATTTTTACAAGTGACGAGACTGGCTTCTCCTAACTTTGTTCCAAGTTTGAACATGCTTTGATCTAAAGTCATCACATAAGTAGTGTTTCTTTTAAATTTTCTGGGAAAATATAGTTTTACAACACTTCCCAAAATGTAACACGCGTACAAAAAACTGGAAATTATTAAACAATTTTCTCCAGCAATGAAAAATGTGAAGGACGAAAGATAAAATGGCATGTAAAATTTAAGTGTTTTACTCTTTAGTTTGTCAAAATTTAAGACACTGCATTAGCATGCTTTAAAAACATAAAAAGAATCCACTACAGGACTCTTTGCTTTCAAGGCCTACAACAGTAAGCAGGAAAAGGCTATGCTGCAAAACAGCTAATAAATTGGGATGTGTTTGTTATTCTACTCTGTATTCTCCTGTCTTCTGTAGTGTGATAGGTCTCTAAGCATTAACACAACGAGAGAGGAAGTGGTCATAAACAAGCTGTCAAGCATAACTAAGCTATTGTTTCTGATTCTTTTAATAAATGTATAAATGAAAAACTGCATCATTTGTAGCAATAAGGTGTGCCATTTAGGTCACACTTTTTTCCATGGTTATCAGCACAGACAGTTCCTTGCGTGGCTATGTGCTATGGGATAAAGCCATACGAGACTCTGTAGATGACCAGCTTGAAACTTTACGAGGCTGTAGTTTCAGGAAAGAAATTTTGATATCAACAGTTCAGGAACACAGACAGAGCAATCTTTGTCCACAGAAACACAAAGCTATATGGTGAATCAAGGAATATGTCAGGAGGCATCTTCATCTTGAGAACAAAAGGAAAGGCAATTAAGCAAATAGATCAAGAACAGAGGGCAGACTAGAGGTAATATCTCAATAGCTTAAATTCCACTTCAGTTCATGTATATAAGACTAGCCATTTACTGTCTCTGGGCAACTCCGTATTCCCTGTCTGGGAGCTCCTATATCTCTTCATTGATTATGCAGAGGAGCTTTGGTGGAATTCAGGCAACTCAAAGACAGCCCAGGGAGCATATGAAAAAATTCTGCACATCAGAAATTTTCAAATTTTTTCCTATGGGAGACCAAATTACATAAGAGAGGTAATTTCAAAGATCATCATCACAACATCCATATGACAACAACACTAATTACTAAACTGAAAATGCTAATATTGTGAAAGTAATGAATGTGTTTTAAATGCCTATACGAAAGGAAACCACAATGTTAAGTAGTGTGCAGGTATGCCACATAGCATGCATTGTGAGCTTATATTTATAGCATTAAAGAGCTATTCTGACTACCTCGTTCCATGAATAAAAATACCTGTTAATCTGATTTTCCTAACAATTTCTCTCTCAAAACCCTCTTGATTCTTGGATGTCTAAGAAGTGAGTTCATGACAGTCTTTTCCTCAAACTAAATGCAGGCTTCCTCCATCTCAGTAAGAAAAAGAGGGTTTATGACCTTTGGAAGAAGGGGCAGACCACTCAGGAGGACTATAAAGATGTTGTGAGGCTGTACAGGGAGAAAATTAGAAGGGCCAAAGCCCAGCTGGAGCTCAAGCTGCCTACTGCTGTTAAAGATAATAAAAAATGCTTTTATAAATACATAAACAAGAAAAGGAGGGCTAAGGAGAATCTCCATCCTTTATTGGGTTTGGGGGGAAACAGTGACAGCAGATGAGGAAAAGGCTGAGATACTTAATGCCTTCTCTGCTTCAGTCTTTAGCAGCAACACCAATTGCTCTCCAGGTATCCAGTCCCCTGAGCTGGTAGATAGGGACGGGGAGAAGAATGAAGCCCTCATAATTCACGAGGAAATACTCAGTGACCTGCTACGTCACTTAGACGTATGCAAGTCTATGGGTCCAGATGTGATCCACCCGAGGGTACTGAGGGAGTTGGCAGAAGTGCTCTCCAAGCCGCTTTCCACCATTTATCAGCAGTACTGGTTATCAGGGGAGGTCCCACTTGACTGGCAGATAGCAAATGTGATGTCCATCTACAAGAATGGCCAGAAGGAGGACCCAGGGACTACAGGCCTGTCAGTCTGACTTTGGTGCTGGGGAAGCTCATGGAGCAGATCTTCTTGAGTGCCATCATGCAGCACTTACAGGGCAGCCAGGTAATCAGGCCCAGGCAGCACGGGTTTATGAAAGGCAGGTCCTGCTTGACTAACCTGATCTCCTTCTACAACAAGGTGAAGCGTTCAGTGGATGAGGGGAAGGCTGTGGATGTGGTCTACCTAGACTTCCGTAAGGCTTTTGACACTGCTTCCCACAGCATTCTGCTGGAGAAGCTGGCTGCTCATGGCTTGGATGGGTGTATGCTTCATTGGGTTAAAAACTGGCTGGGCGGCCAGTCCCAAAGAGTCGTGGTGAATGAAGTTAAATCCAGTTGGAGTCCGGTCACTAGTGGTGTCCGCCAGGGCTCAGTACTGGGGCCGGTTCTCTTCAATATCTTTATCAACGATCTGGACAAGGGGATCGAGTGCACCCTCAGTAAAATTGCAGACGACACCAAGTTGGGCGGGAGTGTTGATCTCCTTGAGGGTAGGAAGGCTCTACAGAGGGATCTGGATAGGCTGGACCAATGGGCTGAGGCCAACTGTATGAGGTTCAACAAGGCTAAGTGCCACGTCCTGCACTTGGGGCACAACAACCCCATGCAACGCTACAGGCTGGGGGAAGAGTGGCTGGAAAGCTGCCCAGCAGAAAGGGACCTGGGGGTACTGGTCAATAGCCAGCTGAATATGAGCCAGCAGTGTGCTCAGGTGGCCAAGAGGGCCAACAGCATCCTGGCTTGTATCAGAAAAAGTGTTGCCAGCAGGACTAGGGAAGCGATTGTCCCCCTGTACTTGGTTCTGGTGAGGCCGCACCTCAAATACTGTATTCAGTTTTGGGTCCCTCACTACAAGAAGGACATTGAGGTGCTGGAGCGTGTCCAAAGGAGGGCAACGAAGCTGGTGAGGGGTCTAGAGAGCAAGTCTTACAAGGAGCGGCTGAGGGAGCTGGGGTTGTTTAGCCTGGAGAAAAGGAGGCTGACAGGAGACCTTATCGTGCTCTACAATTGGTCTAGTCTGGTCTTTTCCAGCCTAAATGATTCTATGATCTCTGTTCTGCACCAATGCTTATTTTATCCTGAATTTGTAGAAAGTTAGTACATTTGAAATCCCTGACATATGGTTGAAATCAGCTCAAAGACTGAAAATTTATTAAGGTTCACAGGCACACATATGCAGCTTCTTAGGCATCATTTTCTTAGGGAAGTATGAGCATATGGATCTACAAAATATCTGTAATCTCAGGGGTTAAAAGTAAACATTTTCAAAAGAGCAGACCCAAAGCATGGACCTTGCCTCCAATTCAGACACACAAATATACTATGTACCTATGTTAGTCATGCATAAAAACCATGCAACTCTCCCTTTGTGGGTTAAGCAAGGCATTACATAGTACTTAACACTTCGCATGCCCTGTTATGCAAATGTGACAGACAAAAAAAAACAACAACAAATGAACAACTTAGCATCATAAATGAATGAATGGGCTCAGTAACACTTATGTACAGTTACAGCTTAAGTAAACAGGAAGAAATATATAGAGATATCCATAACTTACAATTGAGAGAGCAGTACAAAAATCCTATTGCCATAATATAATAATGTACCTTTCACTGAAAACATTTTGTTTTTTATCTGTCAAGATAAACAAACAATAATTAAGCAAGTCACTTTTTATTAATACAACACCTATCCCTGTCACTGTGCATCAAACTATGATCATCTTAACGGTACTCATTAGTGTGTCAGCTTTGCACTTTGATACAGATTGTTTCCTTACCAGCTGCCAAGGTTTGCCCAATTCCTGGCTCACTAGTAACACAACCAATTTGGTTGCAGAGAGTAATAGTAAAGTTGTATGTCCTGTAAGGTTTTAATCCTGTTGCTATATAGGAAAGCTCATGAGCCTCAGCTATATGCAAAACCTGCAAATCAAACAGATTGGAAGATAACAGTTGGTTAATAATATTTTCTTTCCTATTAATTGATGACACACTTACTAATAAGAAACTTGTCTCTGAATTTGCGGATTCCTTCATTTAGATGTGGAAAAGCTTGCAAAGACCAATTGAGGGAGAGGATTATTTTGGAGAATCTCAACAAGCTAGGATTTAAGTGATAATACTTCCCATCACACTGTTTTATGAGGTAATAAGCCAGTTCCTGAGTGGATAAATGAGGAAACAAAGTTATTGCCTCGTAAAACTGTGTGGTGGTGCAGTTATCGCTACAAACTGTGCAGCTACGACCCAGATGACGAGGATGACACTATTAAGTGGTGAAATCTGACCACCACTGAATGAATGACATGATTAGGAGGCATTAGGAGGAATGGGAATAACTAATTCCTACAGATATTTGAATCTGCTTCATTTTAACATTATTTCAAGCTATCAGTTAGATATACGGGAAGTGAGTAAGATGTTATCTTTTGGATAACTTCTTTATCAGCTGGATATTTAGATGAAAAATCTTGCAAGCCTGTCACCAGAAGAAGCAATTCTCACACAAATATATATTGTTACAACAGCTGCAGGAGGTAGGAAAGCAATGTTACCCACATTTTATAGACAAGCTGAGGCCCATCTGTGGTACCACTGAAAGCTAAAACTCAGTTCTGAACTGAGAAACGCAATGTCAGAGCATCAGATCCACTCCTACACACTGATTACATATGACGTTTCTTTGCCAATTCCTAAGCTCTTAGATTACTATTACTGCCATGGTATTTTTTTGCCAAACCAGCCATTCAAAAATTACAACAGTATTTTAAAATCAGGTTCAAATATTGTTGCTATTTTAGGTTTCTCCAATCCAAAGACTTATCCACTATCCAGGAACCCAGACAGTTATCTTTTTAATGTAAGTGTAGATTCCTCCAAACAACCTGTCTTTAAGCATATGAGAAATATAGCAATAACACAGAATCAGACCGTGCAAACACCAAGGCAATTTAAATGTTGTTGCTCAATCTGATCCCTCCTAATTTTGAATCTCACCCACCACTGAAGACAAGTCATCTCAGGAATACAACTTTAAACCTAAAAGTAATGTATAACATTACAGAGCAGTCAAGATAAAGTGATAGATGAAAAACTTAGATCAGAAGATATACAGAAAATCAGGTAAATAATTAAGCACGTCAAGGACACCAGACTTTATCAATTTTCCTATTACTACTTAGGAAAAACTTATTGCGAAATAATACCTGGGCAAATGGTGGCAAGAACCTTTGTTCAGTCATCAAACTGATGCTGTATCCCATCACTTCTCCTCTTGATAAATTATCTTCTGGTTTTTCCCATGACACATTGAGGGAATATGGTGAAAGTGGGAATACTGACGGAGATGGCATGAACACTGGGGCTGAAAGAAAATTAATACAATAACATCCATAAAATAATGGAAATTATAATGCAACTTTTCTCACAGTATTTGTAAAACATCATTTCAAGCAGTCTTTTCCAATCTAATTCCTTTTTAGCCATATTTTCAAGTCTAACTGTCATTTGCTTATTATTTTGATGGTACATAAAAAGTACATCATCCTTTTGCTTTCCACTCTGGCCACGAACGCAGAACAATACTCTGCCTATGTCTTCAAAGAAATACTAATTGACACTAAAGTCCTAAACCCTGCAGCAGGTAGGAAAGTACATACAAATGACAAAGTCTTGAAGAAAAACTTCTTGCAACCTGGGAAAAAACTGATAAAAGCAAAAAGTGTTCAATACTTCAGCATCTTAAAAGCAATTTTGTTTGCCAGGCCAGTTCGAAATTAACATGTCTCTCACTTCTTACAAAACAGTTCCCTTGTCTTCCATAGCTAAATCTGTAAAAGGATTGTTTGCACTGCAGTTAAATCCCCACCTGATTACTCTGTAATAATAGGATACCAACTCACAGCACTTCTGTTATGTACAAACAACCACACTAATGGACCTCTTCCCAAATACAATTTAACACTTTTATAACATACAGTATTTAAGAACAGATAAACACAAAGACTCATTTTGAAAGGAGAATTAGTTTAGCCAGCTATTTTTCAGGAGCAAATGACTGAGGCTAGGATTTTCAAGCTTTTGGTAAACAAAAGCATCAGTGACATAATGGAGATGTTGGGATGTTTAATTGCAAAACATAGCCTGTATCAGACTAAAAAACTTAGATTTCTAATGTAAGCATTGAAATAAGTAGCTGCTATTTCAGAATAATATGTCAAATTGCAAGATCTTTTGAAAATTTGACCAGAGAGGTCATAAGAGCTGTTGTGAACGGATTCTCAAAATTTCCCAAAAAGAAATGGTTCATATTATGATACTTGGCCTCTGTAAAAGCATATGAAAAGTTTCAAGTGCTGTACTCCTGAAAAAGTGACCTGTTTAAGTTCCGCAAAAAAATTGCTTTCTCAATTACCAAAGCCTCATTTCAGGAAAACTCACTTGAAACTCCTTCCTGTACCTTCTTGGACAACATTCCTGATCTGATTCACACCAACTGTTAATATGTTTGCGTGAAAAAAAAAAACCCACAATTTTTTTTAATGTTTTCTCCCTTTAAAGGACATATAAATAACAACTGGGAAAACAGTAGAGAATTCAAACATTGCCTGGTAGATTTTGCATCTTGTAGTCTTGAAATTTTGAAGTGACAGAGATTATTTTCTTTAACATTATGATTTGATGATGAAGAAAATATTTTTGCTAAACATGCCAGGTTATGAGATTATCTGATTTTTGTTTTAATTAGTTAAAAAACAAGAATTTGTCCCTATTTGAATCACCACTGAATACATTTTAATGAGGAAAAAAAAAAAAGAAAAACTTCACAAATATATTCTAATTTATTTTTTCCTTTAATTTTTAATGAACAAATTTAAACCAATACTTACCAGCCTCTGCTGTTCGTCCCGATACCCAGTCTGAAGATATGCTACCTGCCATGTTTACTGCTAGCACGTAAAATTCATACTCTGTGAATGGCTCAAGATCAGTGACTGTTGTTCTGGTCTGCGGTGGAGCCAAGGCATTTTCATTAGAAGACTCCAAAACTGGTTGAGGGCTGAGCCATCCACTACTTTGGAAAACACGAATTTCAGGAGGAAGAAAGTTCCCAAATGGTTTTAATTTTTTTCTCATGTAAAGTTCATATCTTATAATAACACCTAGGGTGGAAAAAAAAAAAAAAACAAAACCAAAAACAAAACAAAAACAGACAAAATATTGCATTTAACTTATTTCTGGAGTGCTACTAAAATACCAACACCAATACATTTAAAGTCCTAACAATCCAACAGTCAACATCATAGAAAATATAGCACAAGAACTTTTACTAATCTCTGTGTGGTTATCAGCCAAATACTCACTTTGGCATTTCTTGCATTATACTCTTTATTTTCCCCTCCATACAATTTTGGGATTTGATAACAAATGCCAGAATCAAAGGGACATTTTCAATTTTTTTATTTCTTTATACAATGGATAGGGGATTTTTTTGAGTGACAGTTAAATACCAGCATTTTAGAACCAACAACTGGATAGTGCCTGCATGCATGTGTGAGAGAGAGTTTTCCATCACAGTAAACCTATTATGCACATGGGAATGTCTCACCACTTTGGAAAAAAATAACTTCACCATTGTGGTATGAAGAGATACATGAGCTAGGCTGGATCATGGAAGCAGTCTAGCTCCAAGAACACAGTGAAAGAGAGCTGACTAGAGATTTCCAAAATAAAATAGATGAGAGACATAGCCAAGCCAGGAGACAAAGTTAATTACCATCTAATGTATACAGTTGGGGCTGTACTCATGCACGGAACAGGCGAGGTGGCTTGGGAGAAAAAACTTCTCCCTTTGTCTTTTGCAAAGTCCAGGAAATCTAACCAGAAATCAAAAGAAATGTAAGAGGATTGCCTAAAGCTTCCTGTTGTGCTGGCAACTACACACAAGTAATTGCTATGAAGGAAAACAGGAGGAATATATGCTATACGTTGAGGTACAAGTATTGACAGCAATTTTCATGACCTGTATTATAGGAATGGCTCCTATAAATACTTGGAGGCATTCCTGTACAGGCATTCTTCCTGTCTAACCTGGTAATACCTGCCAAATAAGATGTTCAAAGAGAAAGCTAAGCTCCCCATACACAGATACTCATTTTGTGAACAGAGAAATATGCTAATTTTGTGAAGAGATAAAAAGGCTTGTTTTAGTGTGAACAAATATTTATTTGTGCATGTAAGTGCAAGTTCACAAAGCTCAATTGCACATACTCTAAGAGACAAAGCATTTACCAGTAAAATCTGTGGCATCACAAAAGTATCCTACAACAGCTGTGTTCTCAGATTCAAAAACCTAAAATACTATTAGGCAAGTTAGACCAGCAACTCTTGGCAACGGCCTAATCCCTAACAAAGTTATGCTGGTAACAGAATTAGTTACTACACATGACAAATGGTTTTAAAAACACACTTCTCTGTTAATTTTTAGGTTCTTTTCATAACTATTGCCTGCTTATTTATGCTTTATACAGCAATATCACCATATCTGTCTGAACTAGGTGATCTGGCAAATTAAGAAAAAATTAATTTTACTGTAAATGTTTAATTACAAATGTCATTAGATGCCACTAAGGGCTAAATCTTGGGTCCAGCACATTTAGTTGGTGTTCTGGACTCCAAAAGAACAAAACACAGACTCCAAGCGTACATTTAGTGGTGTCAGGCAAATTCAGATGATGCCTTCCTTTTTTCTCAGTTTATGTCCCATGGATAAGGATATTCTAACCAGATTTGAGAAAATACTGATTTTTCTTTGCAAAATCTTTGATTTATGAAAATAAATATATGTCCTACCATTTGGTTTCTCGGGTGGTGACCATTCCACAAACAGTTCTGTAGAGCTGATGGTTTCTACCACAGGCAGGTGTAGCCCTTCTGGAGGAGCTTGTGCAGTAATTACTGTCACTGGATGGCTCTTTAAGCAACCTCCACTAGTACAAGCTTGCACAGAAAAAACATACTTTGTAAATGGCATGAGATTCCAAATAATTGCTGAAGTTTTTAAGCCTTCATACTGGCCACAAGGCTGAAGATCAATCAAGCCAGTGCATGTCAAAATGTATTTCTCTACGGGCCCAGAGTCATTTGAGGGGGTTGTCCAGTATAGTAAAACAGAGTGGTGACTAACAGGAAAGACTGGATTTAAATGCAAGCTTCCTGTAGGTGTCCCAGATTTTGTTCTGTATGTCACTGAGGCACTTCTAGTAAAACCATGAACGTTGCTGGCTTGGACGTAGTAGGAATAGAAGGTATATGGAGATAAGGTGGTATCGATGAAGGTGTGAATACCTGAAACAAACAGGTGAGAAGCAAATTTTATCAGTCTAACCCATTTTAAAAAATCTTACTTTGCATACTTACAGTCTTTCCAGCAAGCTCAAGATGTAAGATATTTATGCATGTTTGCATGCTCTTTTTGAGATCATTATGATTATTGTAACTTCTCAACTTTTTTTTTTTTTTGAATCTTCCACTGCACATTG
>VXAL01013342.1:259548-272955 GCA_013399475.1 Chauna torquata | reverse complement strand
CTTGTCTTCCACAAGGACACCAATATTCCTTTCCACAAAGCATCTTTCCAGGCAGTCAACCCCCAGCATAGCCTATTGCATGGCCTCCTTCCTCCCTAGGTGCAGAACTTTGCAATTCTCTTTGTTGAACTTCATTAGGTTCTTGTCAGCCCATTTCTCCAGCCTGTCGAAGTCGGTGTGGCTTGCAGCGGTACCCTGTGCGTATCAGCCACTCTTCCCAGTTTAGTGTTTCAGCAGCGAACTTGCTGAGGACACACTGCCTCATCATCCAAATCAGTGCTGGAGATGGTAAGCAGCATTGGACCCAGCAATGACCCCCGGGTTACACCACTAGTTACTGGCCTTCAACTTGACTTCATGTCTTAGCATGGTAGGTACACTGAGGTGATGGTCTTCTCAGTCTTCATGTTGACTGTACAGCCACAATTTGGAGTTTCTTAGCTCTTTCTCTCTTTCTCTGTGAGTTGCGTGGACAGTAATTGCTGACAGCAGAATGTTGATTCTAGACAAGCCTATGTAACCAAATGGAGCCTGGATGCAAAGGAAAGAATAAATTAGTGAAAGCCCTACGTTTTATGTGTGATGCAACAGAAGCCTCTGAGAAAATCATTCTGGTACCAAAGAGATGAAACACCAAGTCACTTGGGGTAAATTGGTGCTGTAAGCAAAGGAAGAGTTTGAGCGTAGAGAGGTGTGTGTTGTTGGCTCTGAACTGAAGAGAGTCAGGATAAACTTTCCTGCAAGTCTGGTGTAAGAGTAGGTTGCTGGTGTAGGGATGCTGGGGAGAGAACAGGCAGTACGGAGAGTTAGAGTGAGGGGAGAGCATGCAAGTGCAGTCCGGTGCAGTAGAAGCCAACCCACTGAAGAGACAGAGGTATCTCTATGGCAGAAGAATGGCGCTGGGCAGGGACAGAAAATGAAGCATATGTACAAATGCCAGCGGGGTGCATGGAGATTCTTACAGAAAAGGACTTTAAAGTTAGAATATTGCTGTACTAGATCCTATATATAAGTAACAACTGTCTCAATAATTGTGAAAACTTCAGGTAGTCCTTTTCAAATGATTTGACCTTAGAGCAATACAGGTTTTGAATTTTGCAAGGTGCTAGAGGCGTTTTTGTTTTTTTTTTCCCCCGCTTATGTCAGGAAATGAGGACTTGCTGTGGGTTCCAAAGGAGAAAGAAAAGAGCAACCTCCATTGTCCACTGTCAAAAGACAGAAGAAAAAAGAAAAAAAGAAACTAGATATATATCTTCTCAGCCTGTTACTGAATGTGGGGTAATGGAAAAAACAGCTCACGGATGAATTACAAGCAAACTTGTAAACATCCTAGCAGTGGCTGACATGAAGGAGCAGGAAAGGACACAAAAAGAACCTCTCATACTTTCTTTAGTACTCAGTAGAATGGCTAAAAAAACCCTCCAGCATTACGACATTGGAGGAGACAATACCAGTTCTGCAGCTAGCTCTAGTTCCTCTTCACCTTGAAGCAACTGCTTAAAATATTGTTCCTCCTCTTCCAATCCTGTTTTTCCACCACCCTCAAGCCTTTCAGAAGATGATTAGACAGTTCTTACGGTAAATTGGAGTGCCTTTACACTTTCTTCCACTGTGGTTATTCCTTACAGCCTGAAGAAATGGTATGAACAATGGTGTCCTACAACAGAAAAACCTGCTTAGATAACAAAATGCTTCAAACTAAATTTCAAAATATCTAAGCCATTTATCAACAAGTTTGGTTTTTTTTGTACAAAAATTAATAAAATTTTGTAAGAAAAAGCTGATTTAATTCATTTTGTTTTTCAGCATATTCCACAGTTTTCTGAGAACTCAATGGTTTTGACAACTTTTATCTTTCTTCTCCCTGCAGAGCAATAGTCTTCATGAGAACACTATCCTATAAAACTCAAAATTTGCTACTGACTTAATTGGGCTAGAGTTTTTACAAGTGTGTTCTTATGGAAGCATAGAAAAGTAAGAGGTTTTTGGCATGTTTTTATATTGATTAGGCAGATGAGAAGAAGTGAAAAACAAAAAAATCTCAGCTTCAAGATGTCTGTCAGCATACAGCAGATTAGAAGATTAGATAAAAAATGAATAAAAGTTAAAATTTGATGTTTTTTTTTTAACTACTAACTTCCTAACGTCCCTTGGGAAACTGAGAAGCAACCAGAAATAGCATACTTACTTCCAAACATGAAGCACGACATAATTCAGTTATATTTTATAACAGTATCTTTTAGACGTGGCTTTTAGCTCATAGGTTAAGAAATTTGAGATGTTTAGACTAGTTACCATTATCTCGTGTAACAGATAGTTATGAAAAAAAATATCGCAGCATGAATAACCCTGTATAAAACCATCAGAAACCAGCAGGTTTAAGAATATGGCCCTTGTATTCTGACGCCCAATCTAACGACCCGTCAAGGTGGCCATGCTTTCTCTCTTTAAATGTGTTTCCTGGCTGGTGCATGCATTACTGGTGTTATTTCTTTGTTGTTTGTCTTTAATTTTATTAGTACAATAAACCATCTAGATTGTGTACAAATTTAGATCCATTTAATCTCACCATAAAGAAACAAATCTACTACGGCAAAAGAAAATTAGTGTCAAAAGATAGGCAGGGCATCTATTTTATTTCATTTCATCCTTTGTGCTGATTGCAAAAAATTGTGGATATAGTCTCAGAAAGAGAAATCTGCACATCACCACCAATGGAGTGGTGCATTATCTGCAAGAAATGCATTACATTAAAGGATGTGCATTCACCGTTTTGATCTTGTTGAGTCATGTTGAATTGATCAGTAATTGATCAGCAATCGCTTATGTGCACTGACATGGAATATTTTGAAATGCCTATTTCATTCCTAGCTTAAAACATTCTCTCCAGGATTAAATGGAAGAGCAAAACAGGCACAGATTAGTGCAGGGTGATATGGAATATGCAATAATAAAACTTTCTGGACACTTATATAAATAAAAGTCTGGCAAGACATCATGAATATAGATTGGTGCACTGTTGTTAGTTTTTGTGAATGTTTCTGTAAATTTACATAGATTCAGGGAAGTTTATTTCTCTTGATTTTCTCTCTTGCAGATGAACAAAAGGAAACTCTGCCATGGATGAAGTTCACAACATGGAGCCAAGTATGATCCTGCTCTATAGAAACATACATTCACCACAGAGGCAGTATGGGGAAACTAGTCATTCTGAAACAGTTTTCTTTCAGAGGTACCATGGAGGAACTTCAAGTTGCCATTAGACATATCCAAACTGGGGAACTAGAGAGCACTTCTGAGATCTCAGTAGGAGATTGACATGTCCCCTGGCCACAGTCCATATACCTGTTGGGAAGCAATGTTTCCCTCTTTCCCCCTCACCTGCTCTGCTTTTCTTCAGAAGGAAACTTGGGTGTATAAACAGGGAGGGAGCAATAGTGCACACCAACAGGATCTCTACTGGGACAGGACTGCGGGCATGCCAGAGTGCACTTGGTGCCCTGAGGGAATACAGCTGTGGTGCTCAACAAGGGAGATGGTGTAGATACTGTAAAGAAGCAGTATCCCTGTGCAAAGACGTAAACACCTGACATAAAGTTCACTAACAAGAAAAGTAAAAACAAGATCCTCCTTTTAATAAGATCTTCTCTAGTACTGTTGAGCTTTTGTCTGCACTGATACATAGAAACCTCTCAGCACAGAATAGTGAAATTTTGTAAGTATTTGTTTCAAGCTGATTGTTTTCTTGATGCTGCCCTAAGATTCCACTACAAGTAATCTACTCTGCTTAGGAATACTGGTATTCAAACATTGTTAGTGCTTAACTACTGCTTTAAAACCCCCATTTTACAGTTTGCCTAGGTGCTTTCTAGGATATTCTGGTTGTGATTTTTTTCTCATGAGTCCATGTCATTCACTATGACACTTGAAATACAAAAGTGAATTTTGAATCCTGAGGTCAGATATCAACTAGGTGTCCTTTCTTTCCTAGCAAGTTAACTTAGAGAAGGGCTCTGTTCAATGATGCATCACACAGGGAATTGCTTGCACTTGGCCTGTTGAGGCTACAGATAACAGCAGTCTCTCCGCTTCTTCTGCTCAAATGCTGGTAGTCAGGTGCCTCACCAACCTGAAGGGTTCCTGAAGCAGATGTCACTCGTAGCCACTTATTGTATGGTTCTTGTGTCAGCTTACACCTGTGCCTTGCCTTGCTGAATCAGGAAGTTTATGAAGGTCTGCTCCTAGATTTATAATTTTATCACACTAAAAACTTTTAAGAGATGAGGCTTTCTCTCTTTCACAGCTTAAAACAGATTAAAGTATTAATAACTGACTCTACCTTTTCAGACATTTTAAAAATGTTCATTATTATCAAATTTTCTTTATAGGTGACCTGGAAAGTAAGAATTATACAGGCCTAAGTTTTCTGGCCATGAAAATCCAAGCCAGACACATTTTCTGAGCTATTAAGAAAAGATCTAGATGAAATTTCTGGATCTGAAATCAGGGTTGTAGACACAAGATCAGGCTTGCAATGGTATAAATGACTGAAACGGAAATTAAATCGATGAAATTGAAATGAGTGAAATCATCAATTTGTATATGCAGAAGTCCTGGTGCAATCAATCTTTGCTGAAAGAGCCACCAAATAGTACAGATTAAGGGCAGAACACATACCACCTACCCCTTATGTTGTCTCCAAAATGGCAAAAAGAGAAGCTGCAAAGGAAGCCTGACCACTTATAGTGGTCCTTTCACCTTGCAGTTCCCTAGCATCTGCAATAGTTATGTTAAGGAAGTATCAAATCTTCCTGTAGGAGAGAGAAGCTGAAACCAAAACAATAATTTTCCTTTTTATTTCTAGTAATGTTCTAATCTTCATAAAATCAACCACTAATACATTAGTGATTATTTGTAGGTTATGATTTTGCAGGAAGTTTGTTTATATTGACATAGAACAATGGTATTTAATGGAGTTCTATATTAGACTCACTGATTAATGTGTATGAATTTTAAGATCTCAGAGTTTTCATTTGAAGTGCTTCTCGTTCTTCAAAGTACCATTTACTTACTAAGGTCTAATTCTGAATTTTTTTCTCCTTTGAAAAAGTTTTAGTGAGGGCTGTAACTGTTCATTCAATGTTAAATAACACTTAATATTTCTCCCCCCCCAAATGTATTAGTTTATCAATACAATTAAAGCTTGATTTATGGCTTTCTAGGTGGTGGTTCTTAACGGCAATCATAGATACAAAGATTTTGCTTTATCTGGACATCATGATCACCTGTTGTAATATTTATATATTCTAGAAATATATTTACTATTAACCAAACAGTGCTGCCAAAAGTGCTACCAGCAGGTTGAGAAACAAACATTAACAAAGTGCATTTTATAAACTTTTTCATAGTGCATCCTTTTATTTATACTACTTCGATGACAATCTTCCAAGCTTTAAGAAAAGTACTGGAAATTTTAGTTGCAAAAGTGCCCTCTCCAGGAACAGATTATTCCAGACACCATATGAATTGCTGTCACGAACAGAAGACTTCTGAGTAATGTACCATACTATTTGCTACACCTTTCGAGATAACATACTAAAGAAGTTGAACAACTTGCTGCCATGCCTCTTGACTTGAGGTCCCTAACATGTAACGTCTGTGCACTCCTTGCATATTAACTGAGCCAATGGCTAAGTAAAAGAAGACAAAACTTCATAAAAACCTGCCCCTTTGACAGGCAGATAAAGGAGTTTGGAATTGGGCAGAGGAATTCTCAGTTTTGCGGCCTAACAAAAAACTTGCAGAGATTTCATACAGCTTGCCAAGCTGTCGGGAAGGAAACCAGAATAGAAGGATCAAGAATTATGTTCTTATGAAGCACACGATGGAGTACTGGAGGGAACAATGCGCATTTGTAAAGCACTAATGCTGTATTTTTATGCTTTGTTGAAGAAGCATACCATGGTTGTGGTTAAACTTTCCACAAAGTACCTTTTTCAGTTTACTTCCTGTAAATTGCCTGTGTTTTCTACGATTTTGCTCTTCTTGTGATGATGCTGTGTAATGTGATGGCCGTATCGTGCTATTCTCAGAAAAAGCACTTGTTAATACCTCAGCTATAAGTTAACTGTAGTAGTATTTGCTAGATATACATCATACAGTCACCTTAATACCAGCATGCAAGATATTTCCATACAGTCAGCCACAGGTAACACTTTATTTCTAACATTCAGTGAGTAGCCAGTGCAATTAATATGTATTATAAATAGCGTTCAGTATCATTAGAATTCATATAAGAGGGCACCTGTACCAGAGTTGTACAAAGAACGTAATTAAAACCAATAGCATATGACTTACCTAAAGGTGTAGAGTTAAGGTTTCCATGGCAACCTTAGCTGTTTGTATTTCAAAAGTTGAGCTTCAGTGTTGCTTTAATACAGTATTTTGCACTTAATATTTTTACCAATAGAGGGATTATTTTGAAAGCTGACATTTCTAGGGCTCCTAATACTAACCCAGTTTGCACAGCAACATTATAAATTATTCAGAAGAAACTGCACTAATACACAGCTCACAACAAAGACTGAACTTGCCTCAAGCTGGCGTAATGCATTACGGATATGTGGGAGCCTCTTCGTAGATAAGGTGCTGGCAGCTTCCCTTTGGAGCCCTGTTTCATTTCCTCTATGACACTGGCTGAAAAACTGTCTGGCCTGGAAAGTGCCAGATTAAAACTGAAGGCAGGAGGGTACATGTCTGCAAATGTAAAATGGGAGAAAATAGATTATTTGAATTATAACTCACTAAAGAACATAAACCATGTGCATCTGGAAAAATGATGATTGTGAATAAAAGCAATGCTGTGGATTATTGTTGGAATAGACAAAACTGTTTTGATTTTGAAACTGCAACTTTTGATTAGAACTCTATAACTGACTTTGGAAAAAGTCCATATGGGCATTCCTTGCACACAGATATCTGTCCATCTCTTGGCTGCCTGCGTTGTAGAAAGAAAGCCACTTTTATAGCTTACTAGTAACATAAATGCTGATAACCTGAGAGAGAGAGAGAGATGCTTGGGTTTGCAGAGTCGAAGTACATAAGTCCAACTCTTTGGAGGCTGTTCTACTTAAATGCTAAGTAAAGAACACATTTTCAGTTATTCCTATTTTAAAGCTTCATAGAAAAGTCCTGAAGAAAGCAGGTATAAACATCGCAAAGTTTAAGGTACTCTTGATACTTGACAACAAAAATATTCTGATTTCTTGAGTAAAAACTAGAATATTTTATTTCAAAGTTCTTATGGTATATATAAATGTACCTCATTCTGCCAAGTGTATTTAAAATTTGGCATACAACAGCTTTTGTGTACTGAGGCCTGTAATACCCTGAATAGTAGTGTTGTAGTTTAACCTAGCAGGCAGCTAAGCCACACAGCTGTTCGTTCACTCCCTCTGTAGTGGGATTGGGGACAGAATCAAAGAAGGTAAAAGTGCAAAAACTTGTGGGTTGAGATAAGGACAGTTTAACAAGAAAGTGGAATAAGAAAGAGGGGAGAAAAAAAAAATAAGAAAAGAACAAAATACAAAGCAAGTGATGCACAACATTATTGCTTACCACCAGCCCATGCCAGAGCAGTGGCAGCACCCCGGCCAACCACCCCAGTTTTATCGTTCGGCATGATGCCACATGGTATGGGTCATCCCTTCGGCCAGTTTGGGTCAGCTGTCCTGGTCCTGTCCCCTCCCAGCTCCTTGTGCACCCCCAGCCTCCTCGCTGGCAGGGCAGCACGAGAAGCTGAAAAGTCCTTGGCTCTGTGTGAGCACTGCTCTGCAGCAACCAAAACTGATACCAGTGTGTTATCTGCATTATTCTCATCCTAAATGCAAAACACAGCACCATACTAGCTACTAGGAAGAAAATGAGAAAACTAACTCTATCCCAGCTGAAACCAGGACTTACTTTTAACAACCTACGACTGGAGGGGATAAGAGTAAGGAATTCATAGAAAAGACTAGCCAATAGACACACATTTTTGTCAGCAAAGCCACTAGAGAATTTTTTTTTCCATAAAATACTGTTATCATATATATCCAAGTGACCAGAATTAGTTCTTAAACATGGGAAAACTGAATCAAACAAACTGGGTGTTTGGCTGCATTATCCACAAACAAGTAAGTGATCAAAACCAGACAGAAAAACGGGAAGGAGACAGTGAAGAAGTGTAATACAACAGAATGCTAAGTGACCACCAACAGCTAGCTCTCACAACCTAATCAACCTTCCACAATGCTAGGAACTCAAGACACCAGCTACCAGGTTATATTTTATTAGCCCACAGTAGGCCCTTCCCAACTTGTTCAAACCTCAATATGCTAGTTGAGACCTATTAAGTGCATGCTTAATTTAATAAAGTCAAGTATAAAACAGAGCTAATAATTAACGTCTCTACAAAATGCTTAGTGCTTTAAGAAAGAAGAAAGAGTGCATCCCCCAGTTTGGCTATGCTAATATATGCATAAAATTAATTTAATTATTAGGTATTCTCTCCAGATCCATTAACCCTAAATGGTTATTTCTCATCCACTGATAAAAAAGACCAACTCATCGACCTTTGTAACAATAATCAAAGCCCTTCATAAAAATCTAACCCTCAGGAACTGGTATATACGGCTAACCCCTCAAAAACTTTACTCACTAGTTTAGGACTTGGGGAACATGAATATCCTCCCAGGATAACAATGAATTAAAAAAAAAACAACCTTGAAACAAAAGAGTTTTATAGAGTTGTGCAGAATCAATTGGCAGCATCCACTGTTTTCAATCAAAAATCATGACTCCATCTATTTAAAAACTTGTCTTCATTCACATAAAAGAGAAAATAGTAAAATTTAGGAAAACTCAGAACATAGACCTCCCTTTAAAAAAAGTTGTATCTAAAGAAGTCTAATTACAAAATTTACAAAACTAAAGCACTTAACTCATGGAATTACTAACAAATACAGACATTAAACTAACTAGTGCACAGCATTAGCCATTTATCACAACAGCCTCGATTCTCATCAAATGCTGTATTCTCAACAGTAATCTAAAATGGCACAGTACAAACAATGCATCTGAAAAAGATACAGGGCTCATTCATACGTAGGCACATTTTTACATCATCCCAAATAAAAACAACTCTGCAAACATATGTTGCTATAAATTAGCACAATTGATTTATAAAATCTGTATTTCGCAATTTTAAGCTAGAATTCATAAATATATGTATAATGTTTGTATAGTTACTGTACATTTTCATACCAATGTCTATGGTATACATTTTATATGCATATTGTACAGTATATCGTGATATGTATATACATATACAAAAACTTATTGTAATCAATAAATGTATCAAAAGCACCAGAGAAAGCACATGCAGGTATACCACAAAAATCACTGAAGCTGGTTCAACACTGAACATCACAACTAGGCTGTTACACAGTGAGAAAAAAATGTTGCATTTGTTTAATTATAAAACTATTAATTTCACCTTCAGTATTTACTTGCTAAACTTCTAAATCTTGCTTTCAATGTGGCACATATTTACATGGACATCTGCCAACCCTTAGCAATAGATTTGTGTTTTTTTAATATTGTTTCTTAATGTACATTTGATTAAGTTCTTTGTATTATTATTAAAATCTTGGACTGTTTTCCTGAGGAAAGCTTCTTTTTGCCTCATACATAAAATTTATTTTAGACCTAAGTCTCTGGATTGGCTTCAGTCCCAGAATATCCTCATTTCTAAACAAATTGCGAAGTGTATCATATGGGTATCATCTTAAAAAAGCTAAAGTCTTCACTATGGATCCTGCACCACATTAACCCCTGTTATAGCTCCATTTATTTCATTACAGTTACATTTCATATTTTAATATATTTGCCATGTTTGGTCTTGGTGCAAAATACAAAAATGGCGTACCTGTAACAAAATACTGTATTGATACAAGTTGTGTTATTTCAGACCTGGTCCTGGGAGTAGTAGCATAAAAAATGATCATGTACTACAGCTGGTTTTGATACTGAAAAATGTTTCTAGAAAGTTTTTTCCCAGTAGGGAAAGCATGAGTACAAGGCTGCTTGCTACAGTAAAGTATATTCTAAACACACAGCTGCCTCAGTTCCCATAGGTCCTGCCCAGTGTTAAGAGAGCGAGAAAAGAGCCTATAGAATTTTTAAGATTTTTAAGGCTTTCATAAAAGGATAGTTTTTTCCTCTGTTTTTTTCTATTTGAGCTATTGAATGTTGAACTGCTTTCACCAAACTTTCCAGCACTATTTACCTTCAGACAGCACCTAAACCTGGAGCATTTCAGCTCTAAAGTTTCAGAAAATTGCATCCAACACCAAACAGGAACTTTAATGTTGCAGAATTGCTTCCTCTCTGTGACACAGAATGCAGCTGCTGTATCAGAGGAGTAACCAGAATTGCTGTATCCAGAACCAACTTCTGGAAACCACCTTCTTCTCTGTCCATCAGAAATAAACATTATTTACAGTTTTTAGAGGCTGAATTCAGCCCTCTGCTTGTATTACAGATCATAAACTTTGTTCATTGTTCATTCAGTTTCTTTTTTGTTCCAACAAATTTGCTTTACGAACTGTTCTAATAATTACACCATTTTTATTCTAGAACAATATTCTCTTTGGAGGCAGAAATACAAGACCAGCCCTAACCCTATTTTATTCTGGGACTCAAGTGAAATGTCTAGTACTATTTCTCAAATTCTCGGTTGTACAGTTGTTATCTCTTGACCAGCAGTCTGATTCTTTCCATGAATGACTAAAACCAGAAGTAAGGTTTTAAAGCTCTTTTCTGACAGAAGAGGATCTAATCTATCTGTTAACTTTCTGAGATCACAGTGGGGGTCAGGATGTAAGAATGCACATATTGAAAAAAACAGAACAATAGCTCTCAGCACGTCAAAGCACAGAGATTTGTCTCCTAAGGCCGTTGCCGATTTGTAAAGCATCAGGTTATTTGAGGTACTTCATTGAAATGTGTAGCTATTTTGACAAATAGGTGCAGGTATGACATGGGGAAAAGTCCTTAAGAGTGAACAGTCTGCGCCAAAAAAAAATTGGTTAAATTTAGTACTTAGATTCAGGCACACAGAAAATATCAGGGTATGCCAAGCAGTGTAGGAAAAGACAATGAAAAACACAGGGGGTATATGCATTTCCAAATTTTTTTTTTTCCTTTTAGCTGTACAAAAAATGCTGATGCTTAGTACACTGCTATAAGCACTGCCTGTTATCAGGCATCTTTATTGAATCAGCTTTTATTTCCTGTAGACCCCATGGCAAATGTGAGAAGTCTTGAAGAATGAATTGTTATGGTTAACGGACAGATTTAGGTGAGAAGAGTTGTCAAATGGCCTAGAGAACACTGTTTGAATGGGCCAAGTGGGTAACTCCTGCTATCAGCAGAAGTATCACTGACTTCAACAATTAAGACAAAGTTTCTGCCTGGTGAAGACTTGAGCAGAACTGGAATGCCCAAACCAACAGGATAGCAGGTGAACAGAGCTGACTTCCAGAAGAAAGTAACTAGGCACTTAAATGGTTTCCTCATGAAACTAAGGATCTATCATACTACTCATTCTGAATTCAAGCTCTCTTGGGACTGAACTTCTCCATAAGGAAGAATTTTGTTCATCCCAATGCTTCCCACTGCAAACCCTCAACAACCTCCTCCCTCCCCACCAAACATCCCATACCTGGGCTTTTTAACACATACAAACCATAGCCCTTACCCTAGCCCTAATCTTAACTGTGTGTTAACCTTAGCAAAAGACTCGAAATCATGGCCAAGATACTAAAGCTCTTAGGTGAGAATTCCTTTTGATGCACAAACCTGCCCTTGCTAGCCCCTTTATTGCCCACCACAACAGGACCATTAAGCTTTGTCTCTCTTCTAATCCTAACCCTGAAATTGGCCAAGTAGCCCTTAACCAAGAAAACCCAAACCACGGCACAGATGAAACAATTCCTCAGAGAGAATTGGTTTGGCAGGCCATGCCTTCCCTCAGCAGCCGATCTGCAGCCCCACTTCATCTATATCCCTTGGATTTGTCTCTCTTACAAGACTGACCCTAGAAGCACATAGAGCTTCAATCCCAGCCAGCCCCAAGTGTGGCCCAGGTGAAAAATTGCTCAGAGAAAAAAATTGCTCAGAGAACTCTTTCCGCAGCCCAGACCTTCCCTCAGCAGTCTCACTCAGCTAAATCCCTACAAACAGTTTCCCTCCTCACTCTAAATGTGACCAGTGCCTTGACCCCAGGTAAACCCAAACATGGCCCAGACAAAAAAAAGTCTTTCAGGGCATTTCTTCTGCAGACCAAATCCCTCCTCGGCAGCCCTTCTGCAGGTCTACCACAACTGGACCCTTAGGAACTGTTTATCTTTGAACCTTACAACTGCCCATAGCCCACAGAATCCTTTCCGCAGGCTGAACCATCCCTTGGCTGCAGTCCATTTGTAGCCCCACTTCACCCGGACCCCTGCACTTTGTCTCTTTCTTACCTATTATGCCTGTGAGTGGCCAGAACCTTTAGCCACGCCAACTGCAGCTGTGCCCAAGATAATTTCCCAGGTGTACATAACCTCAGCCTGCCCCTTTCTTCTGAAAGATGGAAGCTTCAACAGCACCTCCACACGGATGCCTAAGCTCATTATTTCAGCATCTACTGAATGCCACAAGTCCAGTTATGGCAACTGTCCTTCTCCCAAGGAAAGGATCAAATCTTCATGTGGCTCCTGTCTCTTCTGATCCGTTGATTCTTCAGAGTGCAAGCACTTCAACTCATTCTTGACTTCGTATTTACCCTTGCATATCCACAATCTGTGGGTGCCAAATTCTGATTTATTTACACAAATATTATCTTCTTGACACAGTCCTGCACTGTAGCTTAACTGCAATCAACCAACAGCTTTAGAAAGCAGAATACCTGTACTGTCATTCCTGTGTTTTGGCCTTACTTGGTACTGCTTGTCAGTGGGACACTGGGCTGCAACCTCCTCCTTTCAGTCCTTCGCCAGCACAGAAATGCCGCCGGGCCTCTGCCCGACAAGGCACTTAGCTACAGCGGCAGCTGAGGACAGAGAAAACACGACGGGAAGCAGCGCTTTCGGTTCGCTTCTCCACCGGGAGGCGAAGCTGCCGCCGCCCCAGGCCAAGGACCGAGCCCCAACCTCCGCAGCCCGACAGCGCTGCGCAGGCACGGGCAGCGGGCGCAGGACGGTGTCCCCCCGCGACACCCGCAGCCACTGCCCGTCAGCGCGGGGCTCCCCGCAGCCTCGCCCTCGCGACCCCTCGGCGGGCACCTGCCCCGCAGCAGCCGGGGCCCCGCACCGCGCCGGC
>VXAL01013342.1:149864-239193 GCA_013399475.1 Chauna torquata | reverse complement strand
GCAGTAGTGAGCATGAATTCACCAAGGGGAAGTCATGCATAACCAACCTGATAAGCTTCTCTAATGAAGTCAACAGCCTGATGGATAAGGGGGGAGCAGTGGATGTTGTCTGCCTGAACTTCACTAAGGACTTTGACACTGTCCACCATAAGATCCTTATATGGAAGCTGATGAAGTTTGGGCTGGATGAGGAGACCGTGAGGTGGATCCAAAACTGGTTGAATGGCTGGATGCAGAGGGTGGTCATCAGTGGTGCAAAGTCTAGTTGGAGGCCAGGAACAAGCAGAGTACACCAGGGGTCAATACTGGGTCCAGTCCTGTTTAACATCTTCATTAATGATCTGCACAATGGGGTAGAGTGGCACCCTCAGTAAATTTATGGATGACACGAAACTGGGAAGAGTGGCTGACTCACCAGAGGGCCATGCTGCCATCCAGAGGGACCTTGACAGGCTGGAGAGGTGGGCTGACAAGAATCTCATGTTCAACAAGGAGAAGTGCAACGTCCTGCACTTGGGGAGGAACAACCCCAGGAACCGGGACACGCTGGGGGCCATCCAACTGGAAAGCAGCTTTGCAGAAAAGGACCTGGGGGTCCTGGTGGACCCTGAGCTGAACATGGGCCAGCAATGTGCCCTTGCTGCAAGGAAAGCTAGTGATATCCTAGGCTGCATTAGGAGGAGTGTTGCCAGCAGGTCAAGGGAAGTGATCCTTCCCCTCTGCTCAGCACTGGAGTCCTGTGTCCAGTTCTGGGGCCCCCAGTACAAGAGAGAGATGGAGAGAGTCCAGCGAAGGGCCACAAAGATGACGAAGGGACTAGAGTCTCTCTGCTATGAGAAAAGGCTGAGAGAGCTGGGACTGTTCAGCCCGGAGAAGACTCAGGAGGATCTCATCAATGTGTACAAATACCTGAAGGGAGCGTGCAAAGAGGACAGAGCCAGGCTCTTTTCAGTGGTGACCAGTGCCGGGACAAGAGCCAGCGGGCACAAACTGGAATACGAGAGTTTCCCCCTGAACACCAGGAAGCACATCTTTACTGTGCAGGTGATGGAGCACTGGCCCAGGTTGCCCAGAGAGGTTGTGGAGTCTGTTTCCTTGGAGATCTTCAAAAGCCAGCTGGACATGGTCCTGGGCAACTTGTTCTAGGTGTCCCTGCTTGAGCAGGGAGGTTGGACCAGATGACTTCCAGAGGTCTCTTCCAACCTTAATCATTGTGTGATTCTGTGATCCTGTGTTAGGGTTTTGCTGTATACCTTTTTCATTTACTCCTAATTCCATATTTACTTCTGTGTCATTGCCTATCTTTTAAAAATTTGAATAGTTTTTGTCTAGTAGTTTTCTCTTCTACACAGTACTATAGCTCCTTTCTCCCATGCTTGCTCAAAGTAGTTAAGTTGTCAAGCTAAAACTTGGGTTATATGGCTTAGCTACAAACAACACTAGGTAGGTTAAAAGGTAAATTCCTAGTAAAAGTCTTGAAGAAATCATGGAGGTATAGCAAGGATATTGTTTTCCAGTTTAAAATCAGATAATAAACTTTAAAAAGAAGCTTTAACTATGGAAGTGGCTATGTCAGAAAGTGGAAATCTTTTGTAGGGATTTATAGTCCATATTACAGTCCCTTGTGCAAAAAAAAAAAGCAAGTCAGATTCATATCCCTTACAGACAGGATTTAAAGAGTTTGTAGGAAAGAATACTCAAGTATCATCTTCTTAGATGCTGCCCATTACATTTTTTTCAGAGAAAAAACAGTACTGTTAACCATCTGATTGTCTGGTTTTTTTTGTTTGTTTGTGTTGTTTTGTTTTTGCTTGTTTGCCTGTTTTTCCTCTTCCCAGCTAGCTTTCTGTTATGTAGCTTGTCACCTCTACCCATGTATTTTTGCTGAAAGCATATGTCACCCTCCAAGCCTCTGTCCTTCCTAGTCTCTCTATCCTTCTCTCTCCTTCCCTCTCTCTCTCTCTGGTCTTAAAAAATGGGTTGGATACTCTGTAACTAGGAACTAAACCTGTTCTAGTCAAAACTAAAGGTGACAAGCTTCCTGTGAAAGCAAATGTTCTTGATGCCCAGTTGCTGGGAGAAGGTGGTAGAATTCACTCGATGTGATCTCTGCATCTAGATTCTAGTGTGTTGTCAATGGTCCATAAATACCTGAAAATTACACACTTAGCCTATTTGGTAAAAGGACAAAGTGTTCAGTTTGTGTGTGTCCTCTTTTTTCATCTTAAAAGTTTCCTGTTGCTATCATGGCAAGTGAAGATCCATTGTGCTCATAGACATCTGTTTTTTCTTTAGTCTTTCCTAGGAAATAATTCCAGTGCTGGCTCTGCTGCCATCCTTTGATTAATTAACGAGATTTCTGATGGAGATGAGAATGCAAAAGCTTCCTATTCTGCTGCATTTGATGTGCAGTTGACTCTTTCCCCCATCCTTTAGTGCTTTCGGTAGAACTTGAGTCCCAACAGTGCAAACCCTTTTTCATTTGCCATAACTGCAACATCTATTAAATGTGCATATTAAAGTACCATATAACTGCAATAGCTTGTTTAGTCAGCATCTGCTAAATAGTAGTCTTGTCAGTTGGGGTTGATTGGAATTACATGTGCTGCCTGACACATTTCTGTATTATAATTGCATATACAACTACTATTCTTAGTTGTGTTCATACTCATTTTTATGACTTGAGTTACAGCAGTAACTCAAGCTTGTTTATTTCTTGTACTGTTATATATTACCTTCTTAAAACATCTACAAAGTCATGCTTTATATTAATTCAGGCTTAAAACTGATAAACACTTCTGATGGAAAGAATGTTTTAATGTAGTTAGTGATGTGAAAAATCTTCTGTAGGCATCAAATTAATGTGTTTTATCCAGTTTAATAAAGTGTAGGTCTGTGTTCCCCTTACAGTAGTTCAAGAGAATCCAAAGGAATGTTCAGGAAAACAAAGGCTGTGTGAATGAGGCCTGGATATATAAAATGGAAACATAGATACCAACTGCTTTGTCAATAATAGGCCCTTCTCTCTGCAAGTTAAAATGTTGCTGCAGCTTATTAATTATGAATTTAATATGGTTTCTTGAGTAGTGAGAGTAGTTAATGCCTATAGGCAGTATGAAATTGAAATTTTATTTTTGGACTGATAAAAACAAAGCAGGTAATGCTTGTTTACCTTGTTATTTTTTACTGTTAACTGTTATTAAAAATTGCATGCTCTGAAAGTTACAATTCATAAGTTGTTGGGTTTTTTTTTTCCACAAAGCATGCACCATTTACTAATAGAGTCTTCATTTCAAAGTGCTTGCTGATTATCTCTGACCATCATTGCAAAAAAGAGATTCTTACCTTTTGATCTCTTCCAGTTGTGTATCCTTTTCAGTTCACTGACACGATTTGCTGAACGAATACCTCAGAGAATCCTTCCTGGCATCAGATGTTGTCCACAGTAAATCATGTGTTGGAATTCTGTTTGGGAAAAAGATTTGCTAAAATTCCAACAATTAGTTTATATATAAAGTTGTCCTATGGTCTACATTTGTATCTATGTTTATTCTTCATATAAAAAATACTGCTGCATTTTGATAACAATAGAATTCAAGACTACAAATAATTCAACTACTGTAGACAAAAATCAAAACATCAGAACTTGTACTGTTCAACTGTTTATTGAAGCTTCTAAAGTATATTTATCTTAAAGTTGCATTTTTCCACCTCTGTCACTCTGTAGGTAATAGGTAGTAGTAATAGATAATAGTAGGTAATAAATATTTTGAAATTGAATTCTGTCACGCTTGATTCTTTTTCTTTTCTCCTCCCCAACAGCTGTGTGGAGTTTGACTTGAACGTAAACAATGTTGTCGGAATAAGAAATACATTCCTTCTAAGAACCTATGCATACAGTAAGTTTTTAATTTATTTTCTTATTTCTATAAACTTTACTTTTTTTTTTTTTCATTTGTATTTTGGTATTAATAGACTATTAAGATTCAGTTGAATATACTAAGGTACTATATAAAATTACCAAAGTAGCTACATTAGTAAGCTTTAAGCTAACTTCTTGTTGCTCACTCAATGTATGGTAGGTATGTTTTTAAGTGAATAGCGTAATATACAGAAGATAACAAAGATTCTTCATATTAAGGTCCACATATCTATTACAAGGGCTGCTTCAGTTTTTTACAGATAATGAGGGAGGGAAGAGGAATGGAATCAAATACATCATTGTACTCTTCCCTTTCTTTTGTTTCCTTGACAGACACTGATAGGTGTGTGTGGCTGATAGCTAGCTCTGGATGTATGCTCTTACAGAGTCTTTCCTTGGAAAAATCAAAAATACTACTTCCATTTTTATACTGACCCCAGAACAATACTGGGTTGTCTCCTCTCAGGAGGTTGTGTTTCAGGGGAGGTTTGTGAAACAGATTTCTAAAGGAGAAGTACGAAGAACTTAGCTAAGCTAAGGTTTTTTTTTAACTCTGCACCACAATATTATTTGGCAGATAAATACATAAGGAGCAGACCTCAGGCTAATTCTTCTAGGTCATCTGCATTTCTTCCTTTACCACTGTCCTCACTTCTTGCATACAAGGAATTCCTTCCTGTTTAGTGTAGAAGGCTATCAGTAGAAGTTACCTTTACTAGTTAATTTTGACTAAGATTTCAAACAGAGCCATTTCAGTGTTCCATATTCACTTTACTATGAGGGCCTAAACTTGTCCTGGATAAGTAATTTAACTAGAATTTCTTCATATATCCAGGAAGGCATATGCTTAGAAAGGTATTTCATGCTAAGCTTAAAAAGGATAGAAAAAAAATATTTGCCATTCCTATCTATAGGTGAGGGGTTATGTCACCAAATAAAATGTGGATATAGTAGTTCCTAGCTTCTGCCACAGATTTCCCTTATTCCTCTCAGCAAATCACTTAGGGCAGATGAGAATCCAGATGTTAAAAACCAGTGGAAGGGATCCTAGTGTCCCACCTTTTCTTTCATGGATGGGATGAATCCCATTGTGCGCCATAGACTTAGGTGCATCCAGCTATAGCAGCAAATGCTGCAGAAGTTTGGAGTTAGCTGGGAGTTTATCATTCCCGCAGTCTCAGTCCTCCAGCTCAGGGCTCCAGGTGTCCCAGGGCCCATCATGAGTGTTAAAGACAGCGGTCAAGAAGGCATTAATCTCTGCTTTATCTACATCCATATTTGTGAGGTGACCAGGCCCATTACTCATCAGGTAACAGACCAATGTTATCTCTGGTCCTCCTTTTGCTGTTAATATAACTTAAAGCCCTTTTTGCTGTCCCCCACAATATTGGCCAACTTTAGCTCTAATTGAGTTTTGGCTGCACGAATTTTCTCCTTACAATGGCAAACAGCATCTCTGTAGTCCTCCCATGTCACCTGACCTCACTTCTAGAATCCATACACTTTCCTTTTCCACCTAGGCTCTAGAGGAAGATCCCTGCTCAGCCAAGCTGGCCTTCTGCCCCACTTGCTTGACTTCCAACACTTTGGAATTGCCTGCTCCTGCACTCTTAAGTGATGGCTCTTAAAAAGTAACCAGCACTGATGAACCCCAACACCTTCAAAATAAGGTTCCTAGGGGACCTTACTAACTAGTTCCCTGAGCAGCCCGGAGTCTGTTCTCCCCATATCCAGGGTCGAAGTTTTACTGGCAGTTTTCCTGCTATCACCAAAGATTTTAAACTCAACTGCTTCGTGGTCAGTGTGGCCAAGTGGCCTGCCAATCACCACGTCACCCATGAGACCCTCTCTGTTTACAAGCAACAAATCCAGGAGGACAGCATTCCTAGTCAGCTCCCATAGTACCTGTACCAAGATGTTATCAACATGCTTTAGAATCTCCTGGACCTGTTTGTATCAGCTGTGTGGTACTCCCGCTAACATCTGGCAAGTTGAAGTCACCCATAAGGACAAGGGTGGCTGATCTAGATATATCCCGTAATTCCTCATAGAATAATTTCTGTGTCATCATCCTGGCTGGGTGACCTATAGTAGACTCCCACGATGACATCTGCTTTATTTGCTTGTCCCTTATTCCTTACCTAGAGGCTCTCAACTGTCTCATTGCCAACTGTGAGCTCCATAAAATCCAGCTCATTACATGCAGTACCACCCCTCTGCCTCGCCTGCCCTGCCTGTCCCTCCTGAAGAGCCCAGGAGCGCCCGTCACAGCACACCAGTCACAGGACTCTTCCCACCAGGTTTCGCTTATGCTGATGATGTAACAGCTCTGGGACTCAGCCAAGGCTTCTAGCTCCTCTTGCTTGTTCCTCATGCTGCGCACATTGGTGTAGGGAAAAAAAAAACTACTGAGGACAAGGGAAATTTAATGTTCGGATATGGTGATTAAGTGATTACTGCTTTCATGGACCCAAAGGAAAACTTAAAAATGAGCTCTGTCTCCTCCAAGCACAAGAATTCTTTCCCTGCCTTCAAAGTTTATATAATCTAAATTTTTTAAAAATTGGCTTTGGTCTGTTCTGGCAGCAGATTAATTCAGTGAATTTTTGCAATGAACTGGAGAGAACTTAGAAGTAGAATATGACACTGCTACATTGACTGATGCATCCAGTTTTGTCTTAGCTGCAAGTTACATATATATCAAGGGTTATGCTAGGTATCTGTGGATCTTAATACCCAAATGACTGTTTTTCAAATGCAAATATTTTTTCTGACTTTTATAAGATGGATAGTTGTTGTAGAATAATTAAGTAAATTCTGTAAAAAGTTTGCAAAAGGTAATCTTAGAATACAAAAGGAGTATCATGTTGATCAAGAAGGAACAAAAACTGATTTCTGTCTAGTTAAACGTGCTTTTTTTGAGAAGTATTTATTTTATTTACAGTTGAGAAGCGAGTTCGTCCATTAGTACTGGTTGTTAAGAAGTGGGCAAGTTTTCATGACATAAATGATGCCAGTCGTGGTACTTTAAGCAGCTATAGTCTTGTGTTGATGGTTTTGCACTATTTACAGAGTAAGTATGTTTTTGCATGTTAAAACTGTCCCTTTTTAAGTTTATATTTGTGTGGTTTTCCTCTTTAATAAGATTAAACACTGCCAGAAATCATCTTCCACACACAAAAAAAATCTGAAAATTAAGTGTTTTTACTCCATTTTCTTCGTGATGCATTTTTATTTACCAAGTGAACCTCTTCTCTGGAGGCAGAGTTGCCAGCTTTAAAAAGAAAAAATCAATGTACTTGCAGGATACTGTGTACCTATAAAGTAAACTCAAGCTCTAGTTAACAAAGAATGTGCCTGTGTTAAAAAGGCCTAAGCCTGAAAATAATAATTTCTTCTTCTTCTTCTTTTTTTTATTTTTAATTTGGGAGCTTTCAAGAAAATTCAAGGGACAAAGGCTATGGGATCATTTTCCTATGTTCTGATGAGTGAAGGACTGATCGTGGGGGGTATGTGTATATGCAAGAGTGGTTAGCTTTTCCTCTGATTACTGCCTTCTGTAAGGTGACTGGTGTCAAAGACCATTAGAAGCTGGGGTATTTGACTGCCAGGGGCAGCATCTTTTCTTGTGACTTCAATATATGGAAACATTGAACATCTGTATGGAGCAGGAGAACTTTACCTGAAGAACTAAGGACCTCCGTTGAAAATTCAAGAAAGCCGTGCTGTCCAGACATGTTCCTGAGGAATAGATTGAAATGAGCTTATCCCTTGTCACTCTCTTTCATTAGAGGAAATCCAGTTTTGTAGTTTTGGAGTTTGCAATTCTTGTTTAAGACTTAAGGAGCCATGTGAGAAATCATTTAGCCCAGTATGAGTTTCTCGATTGCTTTTTGGGAGATAAGTGATTTCAGAAAGGAAGGCAAGGAACCTCTGAAGAGCACATCTTGTGGAGTAACATGCCTGTAGACCTATTTTCTTAATTCCAGTTAGTTCACATGTAGACTTTGTATTTTGCTGCTTGTATTAATTCTACGTCTTTTTTTTTTTTTCTGTAATGTGCTGATTGTTCTTTTCATGTTATTTTAGTAACAACTGATTTTTAACATTTTATGGTCATATCTATGGACAAATTCCATATGCTCTCATTTTAGACTTTTCTGTTTGTCAGTTTGTATAGTTTTGTTTGTTTGTTTTTGTTTGTTTGTTTGTTTGTTTTGAATCAGATAGAAAGATGCGATGTTGAGTTCCTCTTACAGCTTGTTTGGCCGGGAATGAAGATACTCCCAGTGGAGTGGGTAGCCAACTATTTATTAGTTTCAAGATCACACTACACCCACTCTGTGCTAGGGTGGAAAGCTTTTTATGATAGTTGACTTGAGCTGGTAGCTTTCTTTCAGCTGAACAGTATCTGTTGTAGAGGTCCTAGGAGGGTGTTTTGTGTGTTTGGAATCTGTTGGCTGGGTTACTTTTGAACTCTTTGAAGCCCATACTGTGTTATATCATTAATTTACCAATGCCAAAGAGAGTAGGACATAAGCAAGTCTGTCCTGTGAATATGTTGTTTTCTCTACATCTGCTGTGGTGGAATTCCACAGATTCTTTTGTTTCTGTGGAAAGAAAAGAAAGTGTCAGGTGTGTTGTCACAGCTCTGAAACCATAGTAAAGGCAACTGAGTACTTCTATATAGATCCTTAACAAAAAGCATGGGAGGAAAAAAAAGTAAACAGTTAATTTGGAGGAGATGAAATGATAATCAACTTTAAAAGGCCAAAGTAATTATTAGGTTCAAGATTGAAAACGTTGGGAGCTACTTTAGGACACAAAGATTGCTATGCAGAGGTGAAGCACAAGTAGGAGAGGTGAAAAGTATCTTTACATGGTCTAGCAGTTAGTGTACATCTTAATGGTGACTTGATAAGCGTTTAATAGTTGATATCACACTTTGATTGGAAACTGGCCTTTTCACTTTGAGATTTATTCTCCAAATCTATTTTTAGTGTATCACAGGAACTCTGGGGACCAATGGGGAGTGGGGAATTTCTTGTATTTGGTGCTGTGTGCAGTCATGAATAGCCCATTACTGAGTTGTGCATCAAAGTAATGCACAAAAGGAAGAGAGTAGGAGCTACAAGCAAGTGTAAATGTGTAGGCTTGCCATAGTGTTAACAACTCTGCAAGCATGAGGGCATTTGTCGCAGCTGCCACAGCTGTGTGGGGAAGAAAAAAAAAGTTCAAATTTTTTTCCTGCAAATCTGTGTGTGATCAGTCAGCTGCCTAGGAAGTATCAGCAGCCTGCAGACCAAACAGAAGCCTTTTACCTGTGCTTCATCAGTCTTTTCTGCCAAAAAAAGGCTGGAGAAATGTGGTCTAAGTGTGGTTTAAGTTGTGTTGTTTGTTTGTTTGTTTGTCTTTTTACTTCTGCTACATGCATGTGATAATATTGAAAGCAGCTTGTTTCCCAGTCATAGAATTTTCTAATAGGGCTTTTGTTGATGGTACTAGGAAAATAAAATAAAATAAAATAACTTTCCTTAGCAGTAAATAATGTCCCTGTCTTTACCAGGCAAATTGCTTTCCTTTACTTCTTAATCCGTTTCCATGTTCTCACACTCATGCAGAAAACTTATGACCGTGGCTTGAGTTTATTTTGTAGATACATCAGTGTCTTGTGCATGAATTTTCCTCCAGGTAACAGGTCCAACTGTCTTGTAAAGTAGGAAAAGAAAAACTCATGTGGCAAATACTAGTGGTAAGTGGTTAACTTCTCCCCGTAACTCCATTCTCTTAGTATAATATGCAGAGCCAGGTGATGTATCTTGATTACTCATATTGCCCAGATCTTGTTGCCTTTTCTTTCGTCATGGCAGAGAACTGGAAAATATCCAAGATCTTAAAGAAATAAGGTGCTCTTTCATATTTCTAAACACCCCCCACAAACAAAATAAAAGGATTATTAAAGCAGCTGATCGTATTCTTAGCAACCCTGCTAGTTAATATACTATACTCTTTGAAGATATCCCAAGCATGTTCTGAGAGTTCTGCTCTTTTAATTCTTAGTCCGTATCGAAGAAGGATTCTTTAACATCTCTTCCCCTGTGAGACCTTGTTTGAAGGTTGAGTTAGGTCCCAAGTCAAAGTCCTGTGTGCTGAACTTAATTATCATTTTCCCTAGTGAAGTAGACCCACTGTATAAAAAGACATGCTGATGAAGTGATGTTAAAGCTTTAGTACAAGAAGTGTTCTAACAGTTCTGTAGGTGCTCTAAGGCTTGAGTGGGATGTGGATACTTCGGGATTTTTTCTATCTGTAGCACCATCAGACCTGGGAGATAATTTTTTTCCCTTTTATTTTTATTGTGCAATATATGTTTTCCCTATTCATGACTTTAATAAAAGTTAAAATTTCTTAGTTTATTTTGTGTTTGGTAGTATCATTATTGTCTGTATGACCTTTATATCTTGTTTGCCATTTAGTAGACCAGCTAACAGCATTAAACTGTATTTATATATTTTATGTGGATTTTGCTAGGAATGGCTACTAAGCATGTTGGGTGTTTTATCTTTAGGTTGTTTTTGGAGACTCAGTGTATAACACTTAATAGCTGAAGGATGTGTACTTATGCCGTATATGGAGACTTCCTATGCTGTGACAGAATCAGATTTGATGGGGGGGCGGTGCGAAAAATAGTGAAGCTGTGATTTGCTTTTAGGGAATCTAGATGAGTTTCTTATAGCCCATGAGTTAACATGAGTTTTAAAAGTCAAGTACTACCCAGCTGCTATACAATTTTTCATGTCTTCTACAAATAGCAGTATCTTAGTAACAGCTTCCCTTAGCTAAATTAACTCCTTATACTACTATATACAAAATATAGTAATAGAAATATTTGTGGAATAACTTTGACTTTACAAAATGCATGAAAGTGAAGTTCTTAGTAGATGTTTCTAAGGTGGAATTTCAGTCCAGCCCTTTGGGGTAACTGATATGATATTGTTTCCTGTGAATTACATGAATCATAGCAACTTTGAACTTTTTTTTTATAGCCCTACCTGAACCCATCCTTCCATCCCTCCAAAAAAATTACCCAGTAAGTGTTTCTTATGAATTTACTACATCATGTATGTATATGAAAGTGCTTATCTAAAATATATGCATTTTTAAGTATCTGTAATGGGTTAAATTAAACAGTCTGTAAGCCTGGTCATCAAAAATTAAACACGAGTGTGAAAAAGGTTGTATGCTGCTTTTGATCATTTCTTTAGTAAAAACAGTTTGCTTTATATGAGAAGGTTTCACACAGTTGGAAATGTGTGCTAATGACAGCTGCTGACCTAATTCTGTATATGCTTTGCTGCAAATATCCCTGTGTCATCTATAACTTTCTGATTGATATTTCTTAAAAAGTTAAGTAGTGTTGTTTCCATCCAATTGTGGTATTTCAGATTTCCGTACCTTCCAACAGCTGTTGAGTTGCCTGATATTTTTGGTTTCAGGGAGTGAATGTTTACTAGGAGACTTTTGAAACCTCGCAAAATTAGGCTTCAGCCCAAAAAGAAAATGTCTTTTTGAGACTTTGCTGTTATGTCCAGATCATACTCTGCTGATTTCCAGCGAACTCTGTGAATCTGTATGCTTTGATCCTCTGCAGAATTAGGACTGTAATTAGTGAGCTTTTATCTAAGGAAGACTACCCAGAAATAACAGCTACTCTTAAATACTTGTTTGACGACAAAAGTATTGCTGAATAGTCCTATGCTGTAATTTATTTAGAGAAATTCCTCACTCCTTCCTCCTTACCTTTCCTCTCATATGTCACTTTTTAATTTTTTAATTTTTTTATTTTTTTAACGTAGCTGATAATTGTGCTGAGGTAGTGTCAGAAAGCCACTCTTTCTTTTGCATATATTTCCTATAGTGCTGAAATGGGAATATTTGACATTATACATCAAGGAGAAAATACTGTGGTGTCAGCCATCTTGGATAATTAGGATAATCGAGATGCAGGAGAAGCCTTTGAGCTATAGTAAACTGCAGTTTTATTCCTATTTTGTAACCCTGTTTAGGCATACCTGTGCTGAATTTTTTTGTTCTTTACTTTTTCTCTGATATTTACTGTATTATGTACCTTCCAATCTCTTCATTGCTGAAAGCAATGCTGAAAAGCATTTGAAGCTGTTTTTCATTTCTTGTACGTTTAGCTTTATCTTGTGGGTTTTTTTTATTACTAAATTTGCTAATTATATTTGCCTAAATGTTATATGGTGTAGTATTTTAAGTTTGTCTGGCATGTAATTTAAAGAAAATAACTGCAAGAATTAGTAACGTTTACTCCTTTGTAATAATAATTGAAAAATTTGTATTTGTAGTTTTAGAACTGCATAAATGCCTTTACAGTACATTACAAACATTAACGGTTTAAATGATTAAAGCAACATTACATACAATACCATAAGTTTGAAAAATCTGGTGAGTTTGTGCTAAAGGCAGGGTTTCCTCTGCGAAAGTGGTAAATCATTTGCAGGTTCCTGTGTTTCTAGAACACTTGTAAGAATAGCATTTTTATCCTGTTTCAGCATAAATTTTTGTTAGTTATGTTGCCTTTGGAGAATGGAATGAATACTCTAGGGTTACAAATAAAATATACTTTTTATTTTATACATGAGTACCATAAAACCAAATCAAAACTATGGATTAAGACGTTAAAATTATGCTAGAAATTTGCAAATATATTTTTGGTCTACTCCCTCCATTAGGGATATAATTAAGTATGTAAAATGTGCTGTAAAGTTACAACTTCTGAAAACTGATATTGTGAAGAAATTTAAAATGAAAATGAGAAGTACACCAAAACGACTTTGGTCTTGAATGTTGCAGTAATAATTACAAAGCATGGGCAAATCTCAATTTCCTAAGAAACCATATGTTTTTCTTGTGGTTTTAGCTGATCAGAACTGTGTCTCCATTCTAATAGTACGCAGAAATACCACTTCCCTCCTTCTGAAACAAACCACCCTAATTACAATCTGGTTTTCTTTAAAAAATCACACTTGCAGCTCTTTCTGCAGTCTGAAAATACTTTTGCACTTTGAGGGAAACTGCTTGCTTTAAATTGTAGGTGCCATGTAAAAGAGACCTGCTTATCTCGAACAAGAAAGAAAAGGCAAATTTTGTGACTCAGTATATCACTGTCGCAGATGTGAAGGGTGAGAAGTCCTGGAGAGCCACCAGATCTGCCCACCTGTGCATTCTGTTGCCATGGGGTAGTTTCCAGCTGGCACCAAGCTGATGTTTTGCATTTCAGAGGGAGTGTTGGAGCATATCAGACATGGAATTGGATTCTGGGGCTTCCTGGCTGCCCAGCCAGATGGGATGGATGAGAGTAGCCTACAAAATGCATTGGTCCATTCTGAAGCTTATACAGAACATGCCTCTGAGTTGGGATTTTCACAGATGATCTCTGGAAAACCTGTAATGGCTTAGGTCACTACTACTGGTTGCTCTGCCTGCATGTTTGCCAGGGGTAAACATTGCTATGACTGGGTGTCAGAAGGCAATGAGTCCCAAGTGTTCCAGAGCAGTCTGGCATATTAGCTTAAATCAAGATGGAGGTGAGTTTCCACTAGTGCTCTGGTTTGTGAACTTCATGGACTCTAGCATGAGCACATTTTTGTTTCTGCTGCATCAGTTTGACAAGCAGCAAGATCTCTTGCAAAAGGATGGGGCAGAATATAGGATGGTGCTTATTGTAGCTATTTCATGCATGGGAGAAGGTCTTTGGGCAGATAAAATTTGCTTCCCCCTTTGAGCTGCACTTTTTTGAAGTACAAATGAACATTTAACTCAAGTTTATAAGACTGGAGAAGGGTATTTTATGTGCTTGAATATAGATACCTATCAAAAATGGCAAGATAACTATGCTGATGTAAATTTACCACTAAGTTTTTTTGAAGAAAGAATGTCGTACAGTTGGAATTAAGCTCATTTTTCATTTGAGTATCTTGAGGTAGCATCCTGATGTACAGATTTTCTTGGATGCACACTTCTGTTCCTTTCCAGTATGTAAGGTGCAATGGGAATATGTTTGTGCATTATCAAGCTTGAATATGAAGCATGTTGCTGAATGCTAGAGTTTCCTTGAGAAAGCAGCCAACCAAACTAAAGAACAGAGGTCTAGCGGAGAAAAAAAAAAAAAAGAAAAAGGATTTGGAGTCCCTTTTTCCTTGAATATTTTGAAATAATGGAGATAAGTAATTTATTTGCTTCTCAGTCAGATCCTGAATTTCTGTTCCATTTCTTAACATGTCATGAGGCAAAGATACAGCAGGCAAACTGGGGACTAATTTTAAAAGAAGCTGAATCTCTTGCCTCCTAGAGCAAGTTAAGAAAGGAAATCTTACAGGGAAAGCCTACTTGAAACCAAGTTAGTTTGAAGGATGATTTGTATTTGTGTTTTATTACCAACCTCCGTAATGCCCTAATGTGTAGTATCTATAATCTGTACCTAGTTCTGTTAATCTAGTTATTCCCTGAGTCACTTTGGCAGGAAAAACAGTACCATCATCCCTATTCTACAACAGGTGAATAAAGGTGGAGAGAGGCTAACAAAGTTACATGGGTTGACTGTGGCCAGTCTTATGTCTTGCTCACTTGACACCGAGTGATTGAATTGTTAAGAAATAAGCTTAAACAAACTACACTGTTGGTTGTTGGTATATTGAACGCTGATATATCTTGAAGGAAATTTCCATGAAATATTCCCCATACCTTTTCTCAATTTTAAGTAATAATTAGTGTGGTTTTACATGTAAAATGTGCTAATTTGGTAATAACAATTTCCTCCATAACAAACCTGCTGTATTTTGGAAAGAGGAAACACACATGTTTCTCTTTTACATGTAGTGATCAGCAGCCTACAATGTTTTAAAAAAAAAAAAGTTGACTCAGAAATAACATTTTGCTTTAGGTAATTCAAGTTAATGTAAAAAATCTTTTCTTCCAAAAAAGTAGTTTCAGTAATGCTTTTCATTTTGTAATATGTAGTTGTCTTCTTAAGAGTCATTTTCGTGGACTGGTATAACTACTAAAGCAAGTGGATGGATGAGAATTATTTATAACTATATGCATCTTTAAAACTAGGATTTTCTTGTAACAACTATTACAGTCTGCTGCTTCCAAACATTCACTTACTAGTGTTAGTAGACATCTGTTACAGTAATTTCATTTTATTTCTGTTTTGTATTTTTGGAGGTAGCAGACCTTGTTCTTATTTCTTGTATTCCCCTTTGTCTGTTTCCTCATGAGCTGTTATACTGCTAATACTAAATTAAATTTTTGTGACTGTTCTGCAACTTTATACGGACTTGTGCAAGGAGTGACTTTCACTCCAGTGCCAGCCTGATTAACTTTAGGGTTAAAGCTGTATACACTGTATAACCTATAAATAACTTCTGTTCCCCTTTCAGATCTTATATGTATGCTGCATATTTGCTTTTTATGTCTAAGTCTACATTTTTGTGTGTTCTGTTGGATCGTGAACTGTTAAATTCTGAGCTTCTGTAACTGTAATAATATTTTGTATGCAAAATTATGTCATGTGAGAAGACAACCTCAAATTTTTCACAGCTGTAAGAACGGGCCTTTTTCACAGAAGATATGCTACACAAGGTTCCAGGAAGCTTTGCTAGAATTGGCAAAGAGGACAGGAGTCTCAAACTTTCCAATCCTACTGGTTTGATCACTAACCATACTTTCCTCAGATGAAACATTGCCTGCCTCAGCTGAAACGTTGCCTGCTGTGAACTTGTAAATAGTGCAGAGTGCTTCCAGTGATATTCTAGTACTATAAAGTGTAAGAGTCATGCCTGATATTACTCTTCAAAATAGCAAAGGGGGTGGGGGGAAAGATACAGTAATGACTGAACAGGTCACTACATTTTTAGATATATCTCCGTGTGTGAATGTAAAACTTGCTCTTGTGTATCTTGGGTTCATTTTCCTTAGAATTCATGATATCACTGTAAAATGTAGCATCCTCATCTTACCAGGTTTTAAAAACTGTTTCTTTAGGTAGCTACAGAAGGTACGTTCTCCTCCACATACCCCAATCTCTCAGAAGAACTTAACTGATACACTGAATATTTAAACAGTATAGAAAATAGTAAAGCCATCTTAATTTAGTCTTGTGTAGAAACCTTTTAAGATGACAATAATGACTTTATGACAAACCTGTGGGTTTGTTTTTTTTTTTTGAAAGAAAAGCATACTTCAGCTGAAATGCAGCAGTCTGTATATTCAGGTTTTTTGTGCAAGTCTCTTTATTCTTTCAGACAGGTTGGATAGAAGTGCTACTGCAGTCTTTGAACTCATTATGTAGCAGAATGCAGGCTCATCTTAGAGCTAGCAGGTTTGACATGCAAGTTTATGCTGTGGGAAAAATAAATCAGGCCTTCCTTTTGGATTGAGTGTTTTTATACTGCAGTTATGGTGACTTGGCAATAACTGCGTTAGCTTCACCTACCCTATCTCAGTTCAGCTGCAGCCTGCTAAGTGCAGGCTACCTAACTCAGCTTCTGCTCATGTTGTTTTACTAGCATGTGAACACAAGTCCAGTTCAGAGATTCCCCCATGTTAAAATTCTTTAGCAAACAGAAGGCAAGGGATGGTCTCAGATGCTCCTGTGCAAGATGGTTCTACCTGGGCTCAGTCAGAGTAACTAGCATCCAACAGAGGAGCACAGGGGTAATAGAGCCCTTCACTTGTAAGTTGTCCTTGAACTTCTAATAAGCAAACAATGGGCAGCTTTTGTGTTGCAAAAAACATATGCACCTAGATTAAGGCTGTATATGTGTGTGTGTGTACATACTCTCTTATTTTATTTTGATAGGAATCTTTTGATCCTACTATGCAGCTGCATCTCGTTCATCAAGCTCCATGTACCATTCCTCCTTATCTCTCAAAAAATGAATCGAGCCTTGGAGATCTGCTAATAGGCTTCTTCAAATATTATGCCACGGAATTTGAGTAAGTAATAAGATCATCCTAGTTTCATAGAATATTTAAATTTTTCATTTGTTCTATTCAGTGTATCAACACTTTATGACCGTTGAAGAGCAAAGAATAACAGTAATGCAGGAGTAATAACTGACAGAAGAAATAGGTGAAAAGACTGAAAGAAAATAGGAATGCTGATAGTGTCTGAAGTCTTTTCCTTAACTAGGCAGGTTATTCTGTCAGGGGATTTAAACCAAACCAAAACAAAAAGAACATCTGGCTAGTTTTTCCAGCATTAAGTACTTGTAAAATATTTAAACAATGGACTAAAGATATTTTGCGTAAAAAAAGTAGGAATTATCCATTACAAATCCTATGTTGAAAATGGTGGATAGCTGAGGAGTCATGTTGGCAAATGTCGCAACTAATGCAGCAACCTGTATTATTTTTAACTCTTTCTCCAATGGAAATAAAACTTAATCAGTTGTACTGTTGACTTGGCCATCTGTGTATCCCTGATAACTTTAAATCCTGTTTGAAAAGAGTGAAGTGTTTGCCTTGAAGATATCAAAATTCTATATAGTTTCGTAAAAACTGCTAATTGGCTGTAGAAGAGAAACGCAGATTAATGCCCATGCTGAAGAAAAGGCAGGCAGAACATGGTGTTTAAACTTTTTTTTTTTTGTATGTGTGATAGCCAGCCAGTGAGAACAAATGTAGTGTCACACTATCCACAGTATATGTTATCTTTGCTTTGAGGTTGCTGATGGAAACAATACTATAGGTGGGAATGAGGTTAAGAGTTAAATAGATACAACACAGGGCTCTGTTAGTCGTGCCTTTCATGGAAGAGCTAGTATTTCACTCCTGGATGTGTTGAATATTGTCATTCCTGCAATCAATCTTTTTCATTCTTTTCTTTCTTTATAAAATATTTACTGGTATTCTTTTTATGCACAGAATTTTTGAGATTATATTTGAGATTATGTGACTATGAAGTTAGGTCACATTTAACTGACCTGCACTGTGCTAGTGAACTGTCACTACTAAAGTGTAATGTGTTTGATTAAAAAGACGGCTAAAGGAAATGCTACTTCACTTTTCATAAAAGTGACTTTTGTAGATTCCTATCTATGGAGTAGGACACCACAATACATGGTTTGATACACAGTTGTGTTTTGCTGAAAGAACAGCTCGTAGTCAAGAATGATCAGATCGTGTGAAGATCATAATTTTGGCAGAACGATTAATTGAAGTTACCTGCCAGGAACGCTTAACTGGATCAACTATTTGCATGTATTGTTCAGGAAGATGAAGAGAAGATGGAGATACGTTGTTTTAAACTTCCCCCTCAGTCTAGCAAAGGCCAGTAGGTATTTCTGTTAAAATGTGTATTTTGCTTTACTTGATGCAATGAAAAATATCTAAGAGCAGGATAGGTTCAAGGAGTAGGGTGCAAAGGAAGAAACAAGAGCTTTGCATTCTGTACGGCCATAAATAATTTTATCACCTTGTGCTGTAGTTTTTTCCCTTAGGCTATTAGGCTATTAATCTGCTTTGTTTATTTAGACTGTAAGCTCTTTCAGAAGAGACTGCTGGTTACCGTGTGCCCATTCGACCATCCTAGTCTGGGATTTTTGTAGTGTCTACTACAAAAATAAATTTTCTCCCCCTTCATAAGTTATCAGAAATGTACTCTGGAAATTGCTGCATGTATGAGACTACAGAGGGCAAGGCTTAAACAATTAACCAACACAGCTGGAGATTCTCTTGCCTTAGAGTTCAAGTCTGCTTAATGTTTCACGTGATACAGCTCGTATGTTATAGTTCCGTTTTAACTTTCACTATTTAAAATTATCAAAGCTCTGCTGATCATGCAGTGAATGCGACAAAGAATAAAAATGTATGGAGGTGTTCTTAAAAGAAAGTATTTGGAAACTGGTCGATGTTTACCAGGCCCTCTTAAAAGAGTGTCTGATTTCACTTCTGCAGCAGTGAGTGAAGGCGGCAGGTTTTCACTTGGCTGCCTCTTTACAAAGTGAGACCTTGAAGCAAGGCCTTGCTACCCTGAAAATACTGTTAGGGAACCTAGAGATTGTCATTTGGGACTGTGCTGCTTTTGTATTTCTTGTTTCAAGTTATGCAGTAGTTGTTTAAGGTCATTCCTTGGTTAAGTTGTATTTGGTGGGCATGATCAAAGCTCAGCTACACTATCTTGTCAAAATACAAAAATACAGTTGCCGACAGTTCTCTCCAGTGCAGAATTAGGTAATAATATTATATTTTTTAATAGAACTACATTAAATATGTTTGCAGTTTGTACGCATTTCAAAAGCCAAAGGTACTTGCAGAAATAGATTAATAAAAATGCTTTGGAAAAAAGACAAGCTTTTAAATCTAATTGTAATGTATTCATACACAGGCTTTCACCTGGAAATCCCTGGTTTTCTTTCAGATTCTTGCATTCTCCATGAGGCACACATACCTCATACCTCATGTGGGGAGTGACACCAGAAATAACTGATGATTGAGATAGCTGTTCAAATGGTTATAGTTAATTTATGGATTGAAATACATATGTGTAGAATATTCACTTTGCATTGGCAATTACGAAGTTATTGTGTGTAAGCCAAAATGGTTAAAATAAACAAATCATTTGCTATTGGTAATTCACTTCTAACTCAAGCTAATTTTGGTATCAAGGTAGGGTTAATGAAGGTTTAATGAGATAAAGTAGTTGTTTTCAAATTTAAATACAAAACTATTTAAACAGATAGAATGTCTTTTGTTGCTTCTTGATAAACCACTGTATTATAAATGCATTTATTTCTTGCGGAGGAATCAAGTGAAGTATAACCTATGGGAAAAAAGTCAAGAGCAAAATTACATGTTTGAGGTGAAACAATACTGCCTGTTTTAACTAAACATAGATCAAATACTTTGTTGTGTAACTTTTTTGTTACTGGCCTGGATCTCTCTGATTTCTTAAATACTATTTTAGGCAATGCAGAATAGTTGAACTGTCTGCTGCTTCCAGTCATGACCGATGTTCTGGAGCTGCAGTTCAAGCTTCTTTGATGTTCTAGTTGCTTGTTTTTTCTTTTATTTATTTATTTATTTGGCGGGGGGCTGGGGGGGGAGCTATGTGTATGTGCTCTGTGGAAGTACAGTTATTCAAACAGCTGACTATCATAAGTGACTTTAATCATGAGTTGTACCCAAGCTGATCTGTAGAGTCTGCAGGCACAGACTTTTACCTGATGTAAACTCTTATCACCGCTGACTTCGTGGAGTTATGACAGCTGATCTACAACCTATGGGACATAGAGTTCTTCCAAACTTACGATTTACAGACTATATTTTGATATGTACAGATTTACTGCAGGTAGTTGATGTACTCAGCTGAGTGCCTGTATCTTTGCATTATATCAAAAGATCCATACAGTTAGGAGATCCAGTCAGGTGTACATAACACTAGTTCAGCTAGCAGCATGCTACCCAGCTATTTCTGATCCCTATTTAGTCAGGGTATATGATGATCCGTTGTTGGCATTCCAGGCTTTTCGCTGATAATATCAGTTGTCTGTCTTAGTTAAGAGCAACTGAAAACTGGCTGGGTAGGACAAGTTAAGATCATAAAACTGCAAGTGGTTGCTTTGGCTGCCATTATGTTTGGCATGTCATTGTGCCAAGCCTCATAAAGACTGCCCTCTAAACTGCACTGCTGTTCCTGTTTCAGTGTGATCATTTCCTATGGTTTCATAGTTGCAGATCTGTGTGCAGAATGCAGTAGGTTATCTTCAGATGCACGTTTGAGTTGTTGCATTGATATTACAGTTATAGAATATCTAAATTACCACATATACAAAGTAGTAGTGCTTTCTAATAAGTTTGTTGCACTGGGAATGCTTATCTGTAAGCATGCTTTCTTTGCATCTCTTGATCGCTGAATATATGTTAATGGCATGCAGTATGTGATTTCCCCAGTGCTTAAATTCCTGTGCCTTTTTTTGCCCACAGAAATATCTGAATGATAAATTTATGAGGCTATAATTTCTTTAGAATTTAGAAATAAATGTAGGTGTCCATATTCAAGTTGACATTGTTTTTTGGGGGGGAAAAAAAAAATCTGTCATGAACATGTGCTACTCATGGGAAACCTATGATACTCTGTTTTGCAGATGTTTTCATAAATAAACTTAAGTGCTTGTGCAATTTTTTCTTGTTTCCTACCCATCATTCCATACTCTTATATAGTACTTTTTACTAAATTGCTCATTACTGTAAAGTACTGTGCTATCCAGGCTAATGACATAGCAGTATAACAACTTATTAATGTAAGCTGTCATTATTCATTCAGAATCAAGAGTTAAAAGGTCTGCAAATTGTTTTCCTTTTCCCTAGTTGGAGCCATCAAATGATTTCAGTTCGTGAGGCCAAAGCTATTCCAAGACCTGATGGTATTGAATGGAGAAACAAATTTATATGTGTAGAAGGTAAAATATAAAGCTACATTATAGTTTTTAACTGTTAAGACACTAAATACATTAATCTGTCAATTAGATTTTATGGTGGTCATATTTTAATAAGACACACATGTAATACATATATGTAGAAAGTGAAGTTTAACCAATGTCAATAGTTTTGGAAAGAGTCTCGCCAAAAACATTTGAGAAGGAAGCTTTAAGTTCTATAGAGTTTAAAAATAGTTCTCCTGACCTTTTCTTCAAGAGGACTCATTGCCCTGTTACTTTTGGAACAGGGATTAGGGCTTTGACAAGGAATGGCCTTTATGAACAGTAGTGTGTTTTGCTGCTCTGTAAAGATACTCTTCAGTTTTGCCAAGATTGAGCTTCTGAAAAAACACAGTGGGCACATACTCAGATTCATCTCTAAGAATATTCTTTGTTCTAGTAATGCTCTGGCATCTCAAGTCCTAGCAGTATCTAAATTATGCACATGTTGATCCACTTGCAGCTACTATTTTTGACTGGCTTTTGAATGTACAGTTTCCACAGAGACTGTATGATGCCCTCCAGAACTGGAAGGAAAAACCCAGGCTACCTTTCGGAGTCACAGGTGTCAGCCATCATAGTTCAGCCTGAGCTGGGGAGTAGCACAATACAGGGAACCTGCTGCATGTGCTCTTGTTGTCTTTCAACTGCCGTGGGTAGTCTATGTGGAGAAGATGAACAGATATCATGCATAGGAGGTGAAGCTTGGACCAGGGAAAGAGAAAATAATAGACTAAGAGAAGTACTGTGATGTCAGAGAGGAGTATGAAAAGAAAAGCAGGGAAGGGACTGGGAGCTACCATGTAAAGTGGGAAGATAAGCAAAAAAAAAAAAAAGGAAGTGAGAATCAGAGTGCAGCAGGTGAAGGTGAATTGGTCAGACAGAAGACCACAGAAAAGGAACCAGGGAATTATAAGCAGTTGGTTTAGGACACTAGGGTGAAGAGAGAAGGTTTGAAATGTGGGAGGTGGCCTGGGTCCTGGTTGTAAATAACTGGGAGACTATTGGGATTACAATATCAAGGGTTGAAGTTTTAGGATAAAGGAGGAATGGAGCTTGGACAGGAGCCAAACAGTATGGAAAGAGTTGTTAAGAGACTGTGCGCGAAAGTCTTGCTGGGGTGGGGGCAATAAGGTAGAAGACCTGTGGGTTAGATGCAGACATCCCTCAAGATTCCGAGGCAGTGGGAGTTCACTGTGTTTGTGTGCACATAATTTCCTGCATTTGTGCTGCTCTGTGCAGAGAATAAATTAGCTACTGGTGAAGTTAGTTATTCTGTGGCTGGAGCTTACCAGTTTGNTGGGAAAGAAAAAACAAAACAAGTACCAGTCATAGGGAAAAATATACTGAACCCATGAAGAAGGCTGCACACTTGACTTTGCAGTCTCAGAGTTAAGAAATGTGGGAATTAAGAGTGTCTGCAGAGCTGAAATGATCTGGGATAGCGTGGTGCAGACACTGCCAAGGCTCTGTTCTGAATGTGGGAGGCGGGAATGCTCAACAGCTGTGCCCACTGCTGTCACATGATCCTCTGAGTTGCAGGGCGGCTCTATGTTTCAGGCTCTCAGTTTTTTCACGACATTGCAAAGTGGTTGAATAATTAGACTTTCTTACTGCTAGGTTGGAAAGCAGAGTATTAGCATACAAAATAGCCATTCTAGAATTTGTATTAAATATTCTTGATTACTTGTAACTTTTTCTTAAGAGTACACTTTGTATTTGAACTATTAAAAAAACAAAATTATCTATAGTCAGCACATCTGATTCCTTCCTGTTACAGTGTGTATCCAGACTTTATTAAGAGTGGGATTAATCCTCATATACCAAGTTTTTATTTATAAATTGAAAGGGAAAAATTGCATTTCTTATTTCAACTCAAAGTAGGCCTCATATTTGCAACAGCTGTTAAGCTGAATTAGTTTAACAGAAAGTATTTGGATAAACTTTTGTGTAGTTTGAGAAGAAGCTTACGAAAGCTAGCTAAATATGTCAACATATTCTGGTTTCCAAGTCCGTCAGATTTAGTAATTGGTATTTTGTGTTTTTTTTAAATATCTTAAATATATTTGTTGATAGATTATAGATGTCTATGCCTGCAAGTTGTTGTAATTCTCCATGTAGCACTATATTTAGGCTCACTCAAAGAAAAAATTGTGTTGTAATTTTTATCTATCTTAAGACTGATTCTCACTTTATTTGTGCTTTTTGAGAAACAAATGTAGAGATGCTCTTTTCAGACAGTTTAAAACCCGGCAGGCTGTTACCATTATAGGTATAGAGGGAACACTGCTTTTAGCTAATGTTGGTGAACGTTTCGTGTCAGATTCTCTAAATTACTATTCTGGTTTGAGAATAACCTTGTCTATATCAAACAATATCATATATTCCTCTTTGGAAAAAGACAAGTTTGGAAAAGCTAGAAACTTGGTTATTTTGTGAGACAATTAATCAGTAGTCACATAGGGAAGCCGGATCAGAAGCTAAGTTGCACCTGATTCATTCTTGTACTTCCAAATCTTTCAGACCAGATGCTAAAAATAATAAAAATAATTCTTCAGGTTTTGTTTTGCAGCAGTTTTGAAGTCTTATAATTTCTTTTGTTTTCGTTTGGAAAGATGATCCCTTTTAGCCTTTCCCTCAAATATCAGTGTTGAAGTTGTATTAACATTTTTTTGTTCTCATCTCAGTGTGTGAACAAAGTAACTTATGATGGACTCTCACTGTCCTGATGGTTAGAAAAGGTAAAGTGGTGTAAATAGTAGTTGATTGCAAAAGTATTCTTCCTGCACTCCAGGGAATGAATTTGTCTTTTGACAGCTAGTAAATATGCAAGAAGAATAAAAGGAAGATGTGAGTCAGCTTTTTGTGGCTAGGAAGAGCGCCTTTTTTCCCCACTGACAGTTATGGAAGATTGTACAGCTTTGGTCTTGTTACTTCAAAAAATGTCTCTGACTCAACATAAAATACATAGAAGTCCTAGCATTAAAGAAACAGTTAACATCACATGTAAGACAAACAAAAGAAATGCTGTACTGCTTCGCATGCTAAGGGATATGGAATTCTTCGTAGCAGAAGGTCAGTATGCCAAATTACATGGCTGGTACTAGAGGACTAGGTACCTTTTTTTTAATTTCATTGCCAGTTTTCTGCTCCAATCTAAATGTATGATGCATTCTAAAGTAAAAATAAATCTGCCTGTAAACTTACACTAAAAAACTTTATAGGTAGTTTGAAGAAAAAACTTATAGAAACTTACCAAAAACAACATTTATTGCTTGAAACAATTTGATTGCAAATTTAAATAGTGTTCAGTAATAAAACCCCAATGCCATGGAACATGTTCCAAATGTGAAGTCCCATTCTACATAATGCCATAATCCCATCTGATGTCTATTTAATGCTTTATTTTACTTTGTCCCTATCTGAATTAAAGCAATTCATAACCAACTGTTGTGGTTTAACACTGGTAGGTAGCCAAGAACCACAACAGCTCTCTCACTCCCCCTCCTCAATGGGACAGGTGAGAAAATAGGATGAAAAAAAGCTCATGAATTGAGACAAGGACTGGAGATCACTCACCAATTACTGTGATGGTCAAAACAGACTCAATGTAGGGAAGATTAGTTTATTGCCTATTACTAGTAGACTAGAGCAGTGAGAACTAAAAGCGAACTACAAACACCTTCCCCCATCCACCCTTTTCTACCTCCTCCCCCCGAGCAGTGCAGGGGAACTGGGAATGGGGGCTGCGGTCAGCCCATATTGCTGAATCTCCGCCGCTCCTGCATGGTCACTCTGCCCCTGCCCCAGCGTGGGGTCCCCCCCACAGGATGCCGTCCTTCCCGAATGGGTCCTGTGTGGGCATCCCACAGGCTGCAGCTCTTCAAGAGCTGCTCCAACATGGGTCCGTACCACGGGGTCCATCCTTCAGGAGCAAACTGCTCCAGTACAGGTCCCCACGGGTGGCAGCTCTCACTGGATCACCTGCTCCAGCGTGGGCTCCTCTCCAGGGGCTGCAGCTCCAGCCCGGAGCCTGCTCCTGCAGGGGCTCTCCATGGGCTGCAGCATCCTTCAGGCCACATCCACCTGCTCTTCCATGGGCTCCTCCACGGGCTGCAGCGTGGAGATCAGCTCCGTGTGGTACCCCATGGGCAGGGAAAATTCTGCTCCAGCACCTGGAGCACCTCCTGCACTGACCTTGGTGTCTGCAGGGCTGTTTCTCTCATGTTTTCTCACTTTTCTCTCCCAGCTGCTCCCACAAAGCATTTTTTCCTTTTCTTAATTCTGCTCTCACAGAGGCACAACCAGTGCTGGAGTTGGCTCTTACCTGACATGGGGCAGCTTCTGGGCTCTTTTCATAGAGGCCACCCCTGCAGCCCCCCACTACCAAGACCTTGCCACATAACCCCAATACATCAGCTAAACAAAAAGCTACCTAACCTAGCAAATGCTTCCATGGTTTGCTGGCCCTTGAGGACTTTAAGGCATTCTGCCAGTGTGAAATATGTGTTATTTAAGCAGTTTTCTAGTAAGGCAAAAAAAAAAAAAAAAAACCGGCTGTACAAAATCTGTTTTCTAGTCCATTGTAATGCATAATTATTTAGTATCTGTTACTTTGCTGTAATGTTAGCAACCTTTTATGAGTCACAAGGAGTACTTAAGTCCTTCAATTAAAAAAAAGTGCCAAAGTATTGTTAGCAAAAAAAAAAAAAAAAAAGGAAAACACCACATAAACTTTACCCTATTAGAAGGGGAAAGCTGCAAATTGGCAAATTGTTAATTTTTGAATAGATATTGTAGAATAGGTAAGAACTGGCAAAATATATTTTTACAGCAGTTGATATTTACATAAAAAGCTGTAGTAAATATTTTAATGTTCTTTATGTATTTCACTAAAACTGTTGAATGAAGTGAATCTAACGTGTAGCAAGTCTGAAAACATTTCAATATGCAAAACCATATTCTGATGTCATCACAGACTGTTAAGCAGTCGCAAATAATTACTGAGACACGAATTCAGCATAATCATACCATTCTTCGATAGAAATAATAATCTGACTTTATTGCGGTTTACATACAATTAGACTGTTCAGGGTTTGAGCCTTTTTTGGATTAATGTTACACAGAAATAAAGATAGAGAAATAAAGTGGAATCAGCTGCACAATAACCTCTTGAGAAGCAATGATATGTTGACTCTTCTGGTTTTTTTGCTTCATTGCTAGCTCAGTGAAGACAGCATAGCTGCAGTTTTTTAACACTTTTAATGTTTGCATTTCATCTTGCAGAGCCCTTTGATGGGACAAACACTGCTAGAGCTGTACATGAAAAACAGAAGTTTGATATTATCAAGGGTGAATTTTTGAAGGTAAAAATTGCATCCGATTTCATTTTTCCAGTCACTTTGGTTTTCAAGGTAGTTATACAAAGGATAGTCATTGAACCTGCCTGCTTCTGATGTTTGTTATGATTGTTTTTATGCTTTGTAGTGTGTGTGTGTGTGTGTGTATGTGTGTATATACATATATAGATATTCTTAATTTTGTTTAGGAGAATTATGTAGTAAAAGTGTTAACGTCTGTCTGTATGCTGTTAAGAATCAGGTTTAAATTGAAATGGGTACCTGAAATAGTAAAACCTCTGTCTTAAGAATTCTCAATTTTACACACACAAGAAAATCTAATGATAGTTGATAGCTTTAGAAACACAACTTTATCTTCACTCGTTGTTTCTTCCTACATGAATTTGACTGGTAATAAAAAATGGTTTATACCTCTTACCATCCCTTTTTTGTAATACCTTGTTTTTCTTCTGTTTTTTTGACAACTTAATTAATTTTTTTGTTTTCTTTGGTGAAACCACACTTATAATTTTGTAACATGAGTAATTAAAACTGGAGCTTTCGCTGTTCCAGTAAGTGGAGGAGGCAAGGAAACTTTAAGTGAAGAAAGCTATGATTTGCTTCTAAAAATCTTTGCTGCCAGTTATTGTATCCTTGTCTCCTACCATAGGTATTGCATTTAGAATTATGCTTGTATATCTGAGCTCAAATTCTAGAATCTCTGACTATTCATAGTGCAGTTATGAGAAGTGATTAGTATGCAGAACTGGCTTCCACCTTTAACCAGTTAGACATTGTAATTCGTTCAGAAACGTCAGTTTCCTTCTATTTAGCCATTTTAGCAGATAAAATACTGAACTGTTCACATTTTTTCTGTAAAATATTTGATTATGAATCCACAAAAGCAATGATTCAAACCTGTGTGGTTTTCTGGAAAAAGTAAAAGAAAACTGAGAACAGTTTTCCAAGCTGTCTGGAAGCCTATATGTTGGAATTTCAGTGAAAACTGAAAAATGATGAATATCTTAACTTTTTTTTTTTTTTTTTTTGCTGTTAAGAGATTAATTTTCCTGAGGTTTTCTTAGCACTGTGGTTAAAATGAACTCTGCATAAAGACAGGAGGGTCAGTGCAGTTATTTGCAAGTCCATGGCCTGAAAGATATGACAGATGTGTCCTGAAATCCAGAAGAGAATACAGAAGAAAATGTAAATAACCTATTTTAAAGACACAAATTCTGGAAATGTCAGAGTATAACTTCCTGTATCAGGAGCTTTGACAATTATTTTGCATTCAGAATATCAATGTGACACTTAAATAATGAGAACATCTTTAGTCTTCACAAACACAAATCCACTCTCATCTTGAAAGGACACACCTTTCTCAATAGTTCAATGCATTTTTTGTACCTTTGGATTCTTCTTCCCTAAAATAAATAAATAAATAAAAATCTTGATTCAAGAGGGGGAAGAATATCAAACTTATTTTTGTGAATCTCTGAGGCTTACTACTTACAATGGTGTTTAAATATAAACAGCAAAGATGATTTAGCCTTTTAAATCTTTTACTTTTTTCCTTAGTCTTGGCAGATACTGCGAAACAAGAAAGACCTGAGCTGTATATTACCCTTAAGAGCAACTATACAGAAAAGATAACCAGCTTCTTTCATTTTCTCCATATTGGATCCTGCTGAAATACAGAACAGTATGAAAATGAAGATGCAGTTACACCCATGGTTTTTTATGACGTCCTTTTCTTGGTACAGTTTTGTTAAATCTTTATAAGAAAGATTACATATTTTATTATTGACATTTGTTAATACAGCTGTTAATTCAAAGATGTCTTTTCTGAAAACACTTGGATTGTTGACTTCTAGAAGACACTGTTGTGACTCAAATGGCAGACGGCAGGCATAAATGTATTCTAAGGAGGTTTGGTAATTGTACTGACTTCTTGTTTCCATAATCTGTGTAATCATCAATTCAGACACATTAACAATGAAATAAAGGAATTCAGAGCTAAATGATGTATGAGTCTGTATCCTTAAGTCATTGCACACGATACACTCTTCTCGATGAACAGACAGCCTGTGCTTTGTCTGCTTAATGCAGTATGCACTTTTGCTCAGCTTGGCACTTTCCAGTTTTGTTTCCCATTTACATGGAACAAAAGGCAACAATTTAAGAAAATTAGGCTAGATTATAGCTGGTAATGTTCTGGATACCAAGAACTGTAATCTAAACTGGAATTTTCAATCAACAGTTCTACTACAAAGAAGTTGAAATAAAAAAAGGACAAATCAGTTTATGTAAATGCTTCATATTCACAAAGAGTAGGCAAGATAATTTTTCAAAATGAAAAGTACTTCGTTTTACATATTCAAAGTAGCAGTGACGTCTGCTTAAAAAAACTCAACCCTCCAATTGCTACAATAAGCTGGGCTTTTGTTTTGATTTTGTGTAAATATTTGTAAATCAGTCAGGTACTGTAAATTGAATTTAAATAAGTAATCTTGAAAATTTTACCTTTTCCAAACAAAAGAGTTGTGAAACTTCTTTTAGACCTGCTGTAGCACAGTTTGTGCCTCTCATTTATTTGTTATTCAAGACCAATTAATTGTCAAAACTGTACTTATAATTGATGTCAAAATCATACTTTCATTTTTTAAGTTTAATATTTTGTATGGTGTCCAGTGGAATAAAGTTTACATATGGAAATACAGCTTTTTTCCCTGTTTTATGTTGCTTTGTATTGGACATTTAAAATACTTCCTACAATTAAACAGAAAAGGAAATGAATGTAAAGGTCAAGGCACCTGTTACAAATAAAAATTTTCTGTGGCTATTTTGCACTGCATCTGTGTACAGGTATAACTTTCATCTGTTGCTGCTTCTAACAAAATTGTGAAAGCCCTTATAACTGAAATAACTGGCATTATTTCTTCTTGAAATAAATTAGAATGTAAATTTTGCACAAACCTTAAAATTTAGAAGTTCTAGAAACTGTAAACTATTTGCCTGCTGGGAGGTTACTTACCACACACACTTAATCATGATCTGGTCTATCTAACATTTTGACTTGCTTCTTGAAACAGCTTCCTTCTGCAATTAAACAGGCTTTCAGTTTTCATGTGACTCTGACAATCCACTAAAATGTTCTCCCTCCATGTGAATGCTTCCCCTCACTGGCCCTTGTCTTTGTAAGGTGGTAGACTGGGTGAAACATTCCTTTTGCCCTGTTTTATGTAAAATGCTACCAAAAGTTTTTAGTACAGAATGATGCCTGGATTCAAAGATGGCCTACAAGCCATAGATGCAAATTGAAGGGCTTGGGGGGGAATGTTACTCCTTTTTTAAAAAGTTCTGGCCATCTCTTTCTCTACAAAATTTATAACTATGTCAAAACAGTATAACTAAGAAGGGACATATATGTTCAAACTTGGCAAAAATGCATTTTAAGTCAGCTGGACGTGAGGCACAAAACTTTATGCATGACCATCACTTAAAATTCTGCATTCGGAATATGTACAGTGAAAAAAAAAATCACCTAAGGAGTTAACATATCCCACACCTTAAATTATTGCTTTATATGAGAAACAGCTTTTTTCTATCTGTTTCAAAATAGACCAATAAATTTCTGAAACCTCCATGCAACTCCTTAAAAATTGACCCATTCAGTAATCTTTTTAATACAAGCTTACAATGACCTGTGTCTTTAAAAAGAATAAAATGTGTTTTGTTTTGTTTTGTTTTGTTTTTTTCTTAAGTTTATGTACTTCTGGTAAGGCATATTTATAATCAAAAATATAAAGGCTAGATGGTAGTTTTCCCAAATGTTGGGACAAGCATGTTTGTCACATTCTCTGTGAGAAAACTCCCCAGTAATGTACTGTGTTAGCTAAGTTGCAGGCACCATCCTGTGACAAGTACAAAGTAATGTGACTTCGTTTACCTTACAGTGAAAGAAGCTAATTGGGCAAGTGGGTATCTGGCAAGAGCATAGAAACTGGCAGTACTCTCATATATTAAAAAATAATCTGAGAGGTTCAGAAAACAAATTTAACCATATTATATTGTTCTTCTGTCAAGGCAAATGAGCAGCATTACGTTCTGTGGAAATGCCAGACAACTGGAACAACGATGAGTGAACATAATGATATTTGTTATGTGGTGGGCTGCAACTTTTGACAGAAAACTTCAGATAAAGTACCACAATATAAATTGTTTTGGGATAGGGAGTAGGAACTGAACTTTAACTAACTTTGGATTCAGTTCTGCATAATAAGAAGTTGTTGAGAGGTTTAATGACCTAGATTTTCATCTATTCTGGGCGGGTATCCAGAGTGAGAAATCCGCTAATGGCTATCATAAATCTTAGCATTAATGTGAAGTTTTCCCTTTGCCTCAACTTCAAAATAAAAAATTTCATTACACCTTGTTGTACACCCTGGAAGGAATACTTTTTCTGGGAGACCTTCAGTAAAAGGTCTGTTTTTCATTGCTGACCAAGGTTTCAATATCTGTGCAAGATGCTAACATCTCCAAGGCCTCTTACTGCCTACAAATAAAAATGCTTTAGTTCAGCTCAGTTTGTTATTTTAGAGGTACTTTGTGTACTTGTTTTGGCATTCGGTTCACCTGTCACTTCTCACCTTATGTGATGTCAGAAATTGCTAGTGTCTTATCTAGGGTTTTATGAACTCTTTTTAGTCTTCTAGCAGGGCTTTTAATTAATAGGCTCAGATTTGTATGGGAGGACCAAACATTAGGCAAGAGCTTCCAATTCAGTAACAGTAGTACCAGAACTGGCATAGGCTGTATGCTGTGATAATTGAAGTTTATCTGTCTTCTAGCTCTCTTGCTCTCATTTCTCCTTACATGTGGTTTTGAACTAACTTGATGGGGGAGAAGCAAACAAAATATACCCCATGTATCTTACAGTGTTCTGACAGTAAAAGAGGTTTTTTTAAGAAATGCCTTCTGAATAATTCAATATAAAACTATTTTAAGAATCAAATTGAAGAGTTATATGGTTATTTGGGATAAATAGGCAGCCATAACAAGAGGATGCAAGAGGAATTCTAGATCACCTAAAGATAGCATTTCTGAATACTATTCCAAATGCCTATATGGAAACAATGCTTTACTTGAATTTAGGTCACTGAACTCTATTCACAGTACATTTAATGTTAAATTTCAGTCCTTCAGAGAATGTCGCTCTTGATCTAATGGACTCTTCTTGTTCTTGGGAATCTCACATGTATTTTGTAGTGTTTATTTTTGTTGTGTTTGTCTTCTTTTCTCTAGGAATTCGTTGATCTTTTAATATTTGTGTGTATTAATATAAATCTTTCCCTCATACAGAGTATGATACTTGTAAGAAGAGCATGAAAGAATATGCTATTCTGGTCAACTTACAGGCCAAACTGAGTTGTGATAAATACTGAAATGAGAGCACAAGTTCTGAAAATAATTTGAATCGGTACTGGTGAAAGGATAGTCTCCTTCCTTTTGCTGTGTGTGGACTGAATTAAAAGTTGTGCAATATACATACATTTCGTATAGATGCATTTCTACAAGACTGTAATGCTCATCTACCATGTGTAGACTTTCTCTGTGCTCCTAATAAATTATTGAGTTTAAGTTTAGTATCCATTTCAAATACACATCTTTGAGAAATTACCTTTCACATTTTGACCTTGTGAATTGTGTACCACTGGCCTCGGTGGGTTGCTCAGGAGAACAGATCGTTTTTATATGTACGTGCTGTATAGGAAGTATTTTACATCAGGTGAATTTGTCAGTAAAGTTTTAATTTAGCATTGCAGAGAGAGCTTGTACTTAGAAATAACTGCTTGGGTGTTTCTGTACTTATAACACTAGGAAGACTTCATTGATTGATTGACAACCAGCTGTCATTAAGAACCAAAATTACTGAGATTAGAGTTGTACTGTGTATACAATGTTTTATACCTGAAATAATTTGGAAGTTCTTCATTTAGAATCTGAGTTTAGGTGCTTTTCTCTCCCTTTTAAAAGATAATTTTTTTAAAAAAGTCACTTTTTTGGCTAGTGGTTTGGACATACTTGTATTTTCTCTGTGAAAAGCAGTGCATTTGTGTGGAAATGCAGAGTAATAAAGGGCAAATGTGGCTTGACGTTAACTCTTTATGACAAAATAGTTTTGTTTCGCTTTAAATTAAAATTGGTTCATGTCCACCAGAAGAAGAAATTTGAGGTGTCCTGTGACTTAATACATCAATGGATTTCAGCATTCAAATATATCCTCTGTGTTGTTAAAACCTATGGTGCACTTTATGCCTCTCAGAGTGCAGCATTAATTATTAAAGGCACATGTCTGAGGCTCATGGCCTGGTAATCTCCTTGATTTCTCCAGCTCCAGCAGGTCTCGCCTTGAGCCACCCCATGTCACCAGCTGGGCTCCACGCTGGAAATAGCATTCGGTCATGCTAAAAGTGCCTTTTTGTGGGGGCACGAGACAACTCTCCTCCTGCTTTGTTTGTGCCTTCTGCCTCCGAGCTCATTAGTAAGACACGCTTCGAGCAGCTCAGCCGGGGCATGGGCCCCGTTCCCCCCACCACTGCCTCAGCCCGTGGCTTTTGCTGCCGGGGCGGCGTGTGGCCAGCCGGCGGCCGGCTGTCGGTCTCTAACACGTGCCCTGGCACCCGGTTGGTGCAAGGACCCGGGGTGGGACCAGCAGCCACTCAGTGCTGCAACTTCGCTGCCGTCTATTTAAAGACTGCCCTGAGTCAGGAGAAGCGAGAGCTGCTGGGGATGACAGTTGCTTCAGGCAACCCTGGGGAGGACAGGGTTGGGGGTAAAAATCACCGACAAGGGCCTGAGCTAGAAAGGGGATGGAGGGGTACCGCGGTGCCGAGTGTGACCGAGCGTCTGAGACCTCCTCCTTCATAGAGGAGGAAGAAGAAGAGGAAGAAGAGGAGGAGGAGGAGGAGGAGGAGGAAGAGGAGGAGGAGGAGGCTGTGGACCCAGAGGAAGCAGAGGAGCTGACTAACAGGTACTGCCTCCCTCCATGGTTGCCATGCCGCAGGGCTACTGGCGGCCCCGCCTCGCAGCACTGCCCCAGGGAGGCGAGGGTTTGGGCCTAGGCCTGGTTCAGTCCCTCTGCCCTCTTCCCCCGTTCCGTTCCCACACTGGCTTTTTGATTGCTGCAGCTGTGATGTGGGGGGGTGTTTCGGGTGGATATGGGCATAATTAGGTTTTGTGCAGCCAGTGCCTGCCTTCAGTTCCCTGAAAGCTTTTCTATTTAAAGAGCCTCTGGCATGCCAGCTCAAGTGGCACCTCTCTCTGCTCCTCCCTTTCTGGCTGACTCTTTGTCACATATTGATCTGAGAGGTGCTGGAGATTTGCCTGTTGGAGAGAAAATGGTCAAATATTACAGTGGTGCATTTAAATTTCTTCCTTTTTTTCTGTTCTCACTCCCTTCCTGCTTGTCCCTCCCTCATCGGTCTCTTCTTTTCCCAAAAAAGGAAAAGCTTGTTCTCTGTGTTCTCCACCAACAGTCAGGATCTGTGGGGCTGATTTTTTGGGTGCAACAAAGAATATTGTGTCACTTTGATTTTCTTTTATTTTAATAACTGTTGCACAGAAGCTGGTTGTTGTCCTAACTCTGTGCTTCTACCATGAGGAAAATAAGGAGAGGGAAGTTGGCCCAGCACACAGTGTGTGGTATTGGTCCCACGCTGGATGCGGATGCAGGGGTGTCTGCAACTCGATCCATCCTGATGGGCACCTTTGGCCGTGCATATGCTGTTGTTTTCATAAAGAGACAGAGAAGCCTGAGTCCACCTCTGTGTACTAGGTTGCAAGATTTCTTGAGCAAAGCCAACCAGTTTGGGGTGGATACTGTAGCAGGAACCAAAAACATTAATGTTGACAGTTTAAGATATTTTCAGGAAGCATGTTTTTAAGAAATTTGGGTCATACAGTTCCTAAAACCAAGTGCTGTGGAGCCATCCTGCATTTACAAACTGCTCCAAGTGTATCACAGTGCAAAACACCTTCACATTTCACTGGTCTTCACTGGGAGAGAGCGAGATGGCCAAAGAGAGGTGGTGGGACAGCCTCTGTGCAACCTAAACCACCCTGAGTGCTGTGGGAATGAAATTCAAACAGGGAAACATAGCCCAGGAGAGCAGGAAAATCTCTGTGCTGTGAGAATGAAGAGAGTTTTCCAGAGAAGTGGGGAGACACCTCCTGTGTGTAATGCTGCTTTTCTCCCACAGGAGATGTTGACTCAGGTCCACACTGGCAGGAAGAGGGGTTACATGACTATAAATGGTATTTACACCTGTGTGTAGCTGTAACTCGATGAGAAAACCATCTGAAGCTGGAGCTACTGACCACAGAAAGCTAAAACACAACAGACTGGATTTTTTTTTTTTTTTTTTTTTGGTGCAATCTGCAATTAAATGGCTAATAATAAAACTCAAATTGTAGAACACAACACAAGTAGGAATGGGTAATTTTTCCATTAAAGGAGGGGAAATACATGTACCTATGTAGCACTGCCATTATTTACTGCTGATGGTGGAAGGACAGGTTCTCCACAGATGCCTGTTTGCAGCTCCGCACAGCTGCATCTTGCTTCTGGCTAGCAGCCTCTGCAACCAAAGCTTGGCCATTGCATTGCAATGTTTAATTAAATCACAGAAATCATTCCCTTTAGCTGTCAGTTACGAATTCCAGAGTTCATAACTGTCTACTAATAAGAGTGGTCAGAGTCTACCAGAGAGGTTTTTAACACCTGTGCTCAGTGGTAACTGAGTATATATAACTCCATTTGATTAGTTTAATTAGGCTAGTAGTGATGCAAAATTTGGGTTTTGGCACAGATATGGTAACTGCACTGGGCACTCAGATATAGCTTATTAAAGTTAAATAAAACTGATTCTTTAACTGTTTAAGTTTTGTTGCTGCAAATGTCAGCGTGCTTGTAGAGTTTAAAGCCTTCTGTTATGCTTACTGCCTGGGCAAAACTCCTGGGAAGTACTGGCTAAGCAAGAACAGCAGGGCGAAGTGCCTCAGATGTACTCACTCAGTCTGTAAGATACTTATTGGTTGATAAACATGTTTTAAAGCCCTAAATGCAGAACAGAATTCTTTAGTGTTTTGAAAACGTAGCTGAGAGGAGATGTAACCAATATGTAAACTTGGCTGAAGACAGCCTCTCTTGGACCCTGTCGTCACTGGTTTATTTTTAACAGCCCCAAGCTCTCTGCATTTTTTGTGTCCTTCCTTTACATGCACTTGAATAGCACCTGATTGTGCAACATTGCAGTCAATGGGAAGTTCCCCATTGGCTGCTTCTATTTCCATCTTTCAAGCATGTATATTCTCATTCCTATTTTATAAGTTATGCAACACAATGGCTGGTCCAAGGTCAGGAAGTGCGTCTGTGACCAAAGCAGAAGAGTCCTGGCATCCTCCTGTTCCCTTTGGGTCACTCTACGAGCCCTGACTGACCTGCACCACTTCCACATGTGTCTCTTTACAGCATCAGTGGAGTATGGTACATTTTTTGCTGCAGTTGTCTTCATGCATGCCCCTTCCAGCAGAGATACCTGGCCTCTGCAGCTTGTTATTCCCCACCAGCTGCCTGAGCAATGAGCAGGTGCCTGCATATAGGTCTCTGATGGCACACCAGGGCAAAGGTTGGTTTTGTTTTCCTTCCATAGCACAGATAAAACGCCGGCCAGCTGTCAGACCCCCATGGGTTACTGACAACTCTTCTGAGGACTAACAGAAAATAGTACCTCTCTGATGGAAAGTGCTTTCCTAAGGGAAATGCACCACTTAATTCATAAATCTCTTTAGAGTGTTCAAAAAATGCATAAAGCTGCAGAAGACCTTATGACTTGCCCAAGAATTATGATGCCTGCACATGAAAAGCAGAAAAGTCAGGTTTTATTAAGCTTTTTAATGTAATCTTTAAATACTTTGGTTTCCTAACACAGTTTTTTATGCAAGTAATGAGACTAACACACGGCATCAGCACCTATTATAAAGCTGGGGTAAGGCGTCGTGTCCTTGTCGGCATAAATGACCCATTGATCTTCAGGGGTGTTCATGCAATATTTTCTTGCCTTTGGGCATTTTGCTCTCTGAGATTGGTGGCTCTTGAGAGATATCTTTTGTATCTAGTTCCATGTAGAATTAATTGTTTAAACAGCAAAAATGTTTTGAAAGTATGTGTTGTATATTTTAAGACAAACAGCAAACATGAGTAGGTTTTAATTTTTGTGTTGATAACTGTGAGATTACAGTCTAGTTATGGGAAGATAGTACCCAAGTGGTTTATGTACCTGCTAGAATATCTGAGTCTCTAACAATTATGTGATGTGTGAGCAGCTGTGGCACAGTTCTGCCTCTCATAACTTTCACGACTGATTTCCCTTTGCAGTGGGAAAGTCTCAGGATGTGTCTGTATGCAAGGCTTACATTAAAAGGGCTCTGCAGCAATTTGTATGCGTTTCCGGTTAGCTGGAATGGGGATAGGACTGTTTTTATCTGTTCATTTAGTGATGACCTCAGAAGACCAATTAATGGGGAGAAAGTCATGGAGTTCTGGAAATAGCCTCTTTTTTTATTTTTTTTTTATTTTTTTTTCTTTCTTTTTTTTTTTTTTTTCATTTTTAAATGAAGTAGTCATTCCACAGGAAGATCTGAAGTTAACAGTAGGTTAACAAGTGAAAGACTGGTTTAAAATAATGAATTTGTGTAGTGCCTAATTCTCTTACTCTGAAGAAGGAAATGGATGAACTGTAGCCCTAGGAAATGCAGAGTAATAGGAAGAGACACTGCTGAGCATATGGATTGCTGTAGGGCAAAAGGGGCAGCATGGTAAAGACAGAGACTGCAGGAATGTACTAAACAAAATTACAGAAAAAGAATATATTTCTCTCAACTGGGATGGCAAGTTGGCCAATGCAATTTTTTTCTCCTTGCACTGTGTCTGCAGGGTTCTGGTAGGAGCCTTTAAGAGATAAGAGATCTTGTCTGTGCAGGCCATTGCCACAGCTTGACATCTCAGTTGTTTCATCTGGGTTGCTTTCAGTTTGTGAGGTGCCGTGCAGCACGACGACAAATTTTGATGGTACCACGAGTGACAAAGTCTGATGCGAGGAGCATGACAAGAGGCTCTGGAGGATTTTAGAAAGCTGATGGGCTGGCAGTGCTTCTCTGTGATGGCAGTGGCATAGCACAGATGGGCAGACTTCAGTGTGTCTGAACCCGACTGCTCTGGCAGCCAGGGAGGTGAAAACTCTTCCCCAACATGATACACAAGGGAAAGTGTGCTCAGCCCGCTGTGCTGGCCTAGAAATCTGAAATCCAAGCAGGCACAACGTGAAAGTCATGGTGAGAGGCAGAAGACTCTAAGAAGCAGAAGGAGGTGATAAGAAAACTCTGGGTTTTGGGGCTATTATGACAGGAAGCACAAAACAGATTGTCAGTGTCTTCAAGAACTATAAAAGGTTTGAGCCAATGTCCTAGCATGGAAATAGCAGACTGACTGATGTACCAACAAGATTGGGTGTGAAATGTCTGTGTGAAAACAAGCAGCTGCATCTTTTGTCACTGGATGTTGGCGCTTTCGTATCTCTATTTATGCACCTGAAATACCAGGAACATCTTTTTGCAACGGCAGACACTTCCTTTGACTGGAAATGTACTACTGTGCAGCATACAAATTGAACACAAAACTAGAGGAGCATTTGGAAGTATATTGGATGAAAATGCTTGAATTCTATGTCCTTCATTCTGGTCTTAAAAATATAAAGCACCAGCTCACTGCACTGTAGAGGAATATAGGCTGTGACTGCAACTTTGGAAAAGAGACAATGACAAGAATAATTGAAACTTCTTGCATAAAAAAGAAAGGGCCAGGGCAGCCCATTCTTATTGACTAATATCAGTTGAAGTGGGAGTGCTGCTTTATTCTGCATGGGATTTTATATAATAACACCAGGTAGTGTAGAAGAATAGGTTAAAATATATGTGAGGGCTATTTAGAAGTTGAAAAATTTGTAAAAAGATTAGACTTGTGTTATTGTGGACTCAGATAAGACCTGAATGCTTCCTTCGTACTAATGCTATGGACTTTTTTTTTTTTTAAAGCGAGTACCATACCTAGGGAGGTAATCAGCTGTACATACTGCGTGGTTTTTTTGTTTTTGCTTTTGTTTGGGGGCTGAGTGTCAGGGGTTTTTTGTTTGCTTGTTTTTGTGGCTAAGAGGTGGTTATTCGTTATTGTACTGTCAGACTTGCATTGAACTGTGGGCTTTAGTCCAATCTGTCCTGCTAAGCACAGCCTTCAGGCCAGCCCGGTCGCCACAACTGGCTTTAAGTCCTTTCACTGGACTTTAATGCTGTGTTGTCCCAACACTGCCTGGTCAGGCTGTTGTCCCATGAGTGACATCAGTCTTCAGTTAGCACCAAGCACATCAGAGATGGGTTATAGTGTGCATGAACCTCAGCATGGACCAGCCCAGGGCAGCTCTTCTTGTGCTGTGCTCTTGTGAGCAAAATCCTCAGTTAGCAAAAGGTAGCACCATCAGTGCTAGAAGTATTGGCAGTATTAGAATTCTTTTTTTTTTTTACTTCTGATAGGTACTGAGCAATTTTGCTGAGTGACCTTTACAAATTCTTTATGATTTGCAGAGTTTGCTTGATGGAGAGATTATGGCTCTCTGCAGAATTTCCTTTTCTTCTCCCTCAGAGACCTTTGCCTCCTGGCACGTGCTCAGCACCCTGCAGAGCAGTGCTGAGAGCTCCTCACCTGGTTTCCCCTTGCCTTTGGCACCCTTGTGGTCATAGCTGGGTCAGAACTTGTGGCAGTTGACTGTTTTTCCTGCATTCTCAAGAGCATTTAAACACCTCTCTTTCATTGAACTAACCTTGCAACGTGCAGCCTTTGAAAAATTTGTCTAAAATACATTTGTAAGATAAAATATGACTCTGCGTCTGCTTGCATTTCAAAATTTATGCACATGCAATACTTTTACAAGTTTGAAAAACAGTATCGTTTTAGTGCATTGGATTTCTCTGCAATAATTTGATGTTATGCGATTTTATGGCTTTTTTTTCTTTTTCTTTTCTTTCTTTTTTTTTCTTTTTTTTCAGTTTAAAAGATCTTATCCAAAGTGAAGATGTGAAACCCAAGCTGCAGTACATCATGGCTAACCCCTCCTTTTCTATGGTAACAGTTCAAAGTGAAGATAGCGGGATAACCTGGGAAACCAGCTCGAGCAGATGTTCTACACCCTGGACGTCAGAAACTAGTACAACTTCTGATCTTTACAGTATGGAAAGTTCACCAGTAGGTTCTCCTCCAGGAAAAGTTATCTTTATCATGGATGAAGGTAAAATTGTTCGGAAAAGGAAGCGTAAGCCATCAAATAGGGTGCCAGTGCCTACAAGTCTGAAAGGAGGCCAAGGCAAGAAAAAACGTGACTTTTCTGGAATGCAGAGACAAGAACCAAGAACTGTTCTAGGAGACGTGCAGGGCTCAGTGTTAAATGTTGAACAGATGCAAGAACAAGATACAGATGAGGAAATGTTGGATGACAAAGAAGATCTGGAGAACATTGCGGAAGAACCAGTAAAACGTGCTCCAATAAGATCAATATTTAGAGAAAGCAGACTGAGAAAAGTAGGGCCAATCCTTGGAGGACCAGTAAAAGCTAGAATCCAGCAGTTCAACTCAATTTTTGGAGGGACTGGACCAGCCCCTGGAACACTAGAAAAACATAAAATCCAAAGAAAGAGCTCGGTTTCAGGAGATTCTGAACGCTTCCTTGATGCATCGGTAAAAGAACAATTGCATCAATTGAGTTCATTTTCGGAAGCAACACACCCAAAGTCTTTCCAGAGAACAAGCAGAAATCTTGAAACACCATCAGAAAGAAGAAGGAATCAAAGGCAGCAATTTGCAACACGTTCAAATCAAAGTTATTCTTCAGCAGCACCTCTTGAAAAACAGCTTACTAATAAAGAACTTTTTTCATTTCAAAATATTAAACCCATTAAAATGAAAGATAAACCAAGCAAATTTTCAAATTCTGGTGAAAAAACAATTCTTCAGCGTGAAGAAAGAAAAGACAGACAATCCTTACTGGAGACTCCAAATCAGTTATCAGGACAGTCACTAAAGTCCTGCCCTCCTGACAAAGCAAGGAAGCAGCAGAGTTACTCCTGTTCACCTGTGGCCAAAACGGCAATAACAGAGCAGTCAACATCCATTGCATTAGAGTCTGATGATAAATCAGAGAAACAAGTGCAGCTTTCTTCAGCTGAAACTGCAAACAAGAAACTAGACCAATCACTGCTGACAGCATCAGATCTTCTGGATGAACCAAAGGAGCAGGAAATTCAGCCCAGTTCAGCACAACAATCTGTTTCAGCAGATTCTGTTAATCAATTAGACAGACAATGTACCCAACTTATTTTGCCTACAGCATCCATGCCTGAGAAGGAAGTACAGAAGTCAGCAGTTCAGTCTTACTTACCTAGTGCTCCATCAGCTAAATCCAGATATTCCACTCTATCTGAAACTAGACAGGAGGATGTTATTCATCAGTCATCAGAAACTGCACAATCAGATGTGCTTTTACCACGTTCTACAGATGAAACAGAGAAGCGAGAAACTGAGTGTCACTTGTCAGAAACTGCGCAGTCAGAAACAGAGCATTCAGGTCTATTGTATTCTATTAAAAAAAAAGGGAGTCAAAGGACCCCAATATCGGAAATGCAAAATATTCACTTAGAGAAGCAAACAGAGTCAGAACAAGACTTCTTCTCCACTCAGAAAACAAAGGAGCAAGGAATTAAACTAAATCCACATATTCCTGAAAAGACAGATTCTAAATACTTTGGCATTTCGTACCCTGTTTGCACAGAAACACAAGAAACTCAGAAAAGTTCAACTGTAGTTGAAGTAGTAGATTTGGATCACTCTGTTTTTTCCATTGAAAAAAACAATCAAGCAGAGAGTGCACAAATGGCGATAGAGCATCCAGATTTTTCATATTCCAGTGAAGAAATGCTGGAATCAGAGAGTGCAGGGCTGGAGATGGAGCAGACAGACTTTTCTTTTTCCAGGAAAGAAACAGAGGAATTGGAGAGTGCACAACCTAAGACGGAGCATCCAGATATCTCGTATTTCAAAGAAGTGGTGGAATCAGAGAGTGTAGAGCTAGAGACAGAGCATCCAGATTTCTCATATTCCAGAGAAGAAATGGTGGAATCAGAGAGTGCACAGCTGGAGACTGAGCAGACAGACTTTTGTTTTTCCCATCCAGATTTTTCTTTTTCCAGGGAAGAAAAAGAGGAATTGGAGAGTGCACAACCTAAGATGGAGCATCCAGATTTCTCATATTCCAGAGAAGAAGTGATGGAATCAGAGAGTGCACGGCTGGAGATGGAGAAGCCAGAGTTTTCCTTTTCCAGGAAAGAAAAAGAGGAATTGGAGAGTGCACAACGTAAGACAGAGCATCCGGATTTCTCATGTTCCAGAGAAGAAATGGTGGAATCAGAGAGTGCACGGCTGGAGATGGAGAAGCCAGAGTTTTCTTTTTCCAGGAAAGAAACAGAGGAATTGGAGAGTGCACAATGTAAGACAGAGCATCCAGATTTCTCGTATTTCAGAGAAGAAGTGGTGGAATCAGAGAGTGTAGAGCTAGAGACAGAGCATCCGGATTTCTCATATTCCAGAGAAGAAATGGTGGAATCAGAGAGTACACAGCTGGAGATGGAGCAGACAGACTTTTGTTTTTCCAGGAAAGCCACAGTGGAATCAGAGAATGCAGAGCTGGAGACAGAGCATCCAGACTTTTCATATTCCAGAGAAGAAACAGAAAGGCAAAAATGTATTCCTTTTGAACTGGAACACCCAAAGTCTTACTCCCCTGAAGAAGCAGAGCAAGAAGGAACAGCACAGCTTGAGTTGGAGCCTTCAGATTTGTCATGTTTGATGGAAGAAGCAGAGAAAGAAAAAGCTACAGAACTTAACTTGGTACATCCAGATATATATGATTCCACCGGACGAGCTGGGATGCAGCAAATGGGGCATCTGGAAACAAGGCATTCAGATTTACCATATCCCATGGATGAAACAAAGAATCAAGAATTGGCACAAGTAGATTTGGGCAATTCTCTTTTGTCATATTTTGGTGACAAAGGAGAACAGCTGCAGCCTGTACAGCAGGATTCACAACTTGGAGGTAAGCTGTACTCACTTGGCAAGGCAGTGCCAGGAGAAACTACTCAACTGCAGTCAGAGCATCCAGTTTTGTCATATTCTACTGCAAAAGAACAGCAACATGTAACTTCACAGCTCAGAGTAGAAGAGGCAGGTTCATATTCCACTGGCAAAACAGAACAGGAAATATTGCAACCAAAGTTGGAACATGCAGATTTCCCATATTCCCATGGAGAAGCAGCACAAGAAGCTGTCCAAAAGGACTTAGAAGGTCCAGGGTGGTCATGTTTCATCAGTGAAGCAGAGCAAAATGCAAATGTACAACTAGATTCAGAAAACAGGGATCTCTCATTTACCGCTGGAGAAATAGTGCAAGAAGAAATGGAGTCAGGGTCTTTGTACTCCTTATGTTCAACTGACAGACCAAATCCATGGGAAATGGCACAGTTGGAGCAGGAGGATTTACTTCTTTCCTATTCCACTGCTGATAGTAAGCAACAGGAAACCACACCACTGGATTTGGCCCAGCCAGGTACATCATATTCCTTTGGAAAAATGGAACAAGAAGATGCAGTACAAAGAGAGCTGGAAGAGCTGGAAGAAGCCCAACCAAAAGCTACACAAATGGAATCGCAGTGTTCAGATTTGTCAGAAAGCTGGGGGAAAGCAGAATCACAGGACATAGACCAAATGGATTTGGCACAGCAAGAAACAGCTCAACCAGAGTTAGCACATCCTCCTTTGCCATATTCTTTCAGTGAACAAGTGCAAGAAGAAATGCAAAAGAAGCCAGCATATCCAGAACAGACATTTTGTGTAAGTTCAGGCATGCAGGAGGAAGTGACACAATGCAAATCAAAGCAACCATTTCTTTCATGTGTTACTGGAAAAACAGAACAAGATGAAATAATATATCCAGAGCTGGAGCAAACATTTTTACCCTCTTCCAGTGGAAAAGATGCACCACTGGACATGGAAGTGAGTTCAGAATATCCAGATTTGTCATATTCCTTTCATGGACTTGAGCAAGAAGAAAAGTTTAAACATGCAACTTTGCCATTCAGATTGAAGCAACAAGAAACTGCACCACTGGTGATGGAACATCCAGATTCTTCACACAACACTGGTAAAGTGAAATCAGGTGATGCCATACAGCAGGTGTCAGAACATCCAGAGAAGTCATACTCCATGGCAGAAATGCAACAAGAATCAGAATATTTAGATTCACCAGAAACCCTTGGTGGAGCACAAGATGAAGCTATGGAGGTGGAATCTAAATACCCAAATTTGTCATGTTCTGCTGGCCAAAAAAACCAGCAAGAAACCTCACAATTTGATTCAGAATATCCAGATAGATCATTTTCATTTGGTAATTCCAAAGAACAAGCAACTCAGGATTTTCAGTCAAAACATAAAGATTTGCCTAAAGTGACCAGAAAAAGAGCTTTACCAGGAAATGCACAAATAGAGTCAAAACATACAGATTTGGCATATTCCCTCAGCAAAGTAGAGAAGCCAGAAATTGCACGATCAGAAGTGAGACACCCTGAGTTGTCACATTCCACCAATGAGACAAACAAACAAGAAGCAATACTGTTGGATCAGAAACACAGAAAAGTTTCTGTTGACAGAGAAAAGCAGCAGCAAAACCCAAAACAGCAGTTAGAACAAGAAAAGTTGTCATATTCTTCTGGCAAAACAGAGCGATTAAAATATACTGAAGAGGACTTAGAACAATCAGATTTATCATTTTCCACTGACAAGATGGCCTTTCCAGAGACAGAACATGCTGATGTGATATATCCTCTGGAAAAAGCAGAGATGCAACAAAGATTACGACTAGAATCAGAGCAGCTGGGTTTAACTTACCCCTTTGGAAAAGCAGAACAGAAAATGATTCAGCCAGAAGTAGAAAGTCCTCATTTGGCCTATTCTGTGGGTACAGCAGAACAAGCAGAAATAGCAGAACCAGGGCAGGGACATCCTGACTTGCCTTACTCTGTTTTCAAAGCAGGAGAACTGCAAACTGCACCAATGAAACCTGAACATCCTGGTATAGCACGTTCCCTCAACAAAGTACAGGAAACAACGCAACGGAGGGTGGAAAAATTGGATGTGTTGCATGTCCATGACAAAACAGAGCAACAACCACCTGCTCAGCTGGAGCTGGGCCATAAGGAATTGGAATCCCCTGCTGACAAAGGGGGACAGCAAGGTATGGGGCATACAGTCTTGGAATGCCCTGATGATAAGCAGTCTGTCAGCACAGCACAGCATCCAGAACCTGCAAAAGAGAAACTAGGAGTTCCAGATGCATCATCTCATAGTCGAAAAGAAGAGCAAAGAGGAATGGCAAAACTAGAGCTGAAGCATCAAGATATATCATATTCCATTGATAAAACACAGCCACAAAAAAATATACAACTGGGGTTAGGAAAACCAGACCTATCGTCTTGGTCTGGCAAAACAGAGCGAGCACAAGCTGCTCAAGAGGAGCAGTCAGGCTTCTTGCATTCTTTCAACAAAGCTGAACAAGGAGAGAAAGCACAGAACTGGGATGTCCCAGAAGTGGGACATTCACAGTTACCTTATTCTGTTAGTGAAGCAGAACGAGAAACTGCATATGAGAAATCAATCCATTCAGATTTATCTGCTGGCAGATTAGAGCACCATGAAATCATACAGCCAGAGGCAGAAATAATAGATTTATCATGCTCAGTTGGTGAAACACAGCAACCTCAAATTGCCAAGCTGGATTTGGAATGTCCAGATTTGTCACATTCCACTGGTGCACTACAGCAACATGAAGAGGTTCAACCGCAGCTGGAAGAGCCAGGTGATTTTTCGTCATCTCTCAGCAAAGAGCAATGGGAAAGTGCAGGAATGCAGGCAGAGCACTCTGAGTTGCAGTGCTTTGTTTGGAAAAGAGAAGGACTGCAAAATTCACAAGCAGAATCAGAATATGCAGATTTGTCATTCTTTGTAGGCACAGCAGAATCTCATAAAACAACACAACCAGCATTAGAAGAACGTGATTTGTTGCATTCTGTTTTCAAAACAAAGCGGTCATCGGCTGCCTCACTAGAGCCTGAACATCCAAATGTCTCAGATGCCATGGCCAAAGTACCGCACCCTGATTTGTCCTTTTCCATTAGTGAAGAAAAACAAAGTGCACAACTGGATTTCAGGCAGGAGAGGGGAAGCTATACGTTACACCCAGGGGAAACAGCAAGACTGGAATTAGAACAGCCAACATTGTCAAGTGGTAGTGGCACAGTGGAGCAACCAAAAACGGCCTCAGTGGAAGGGGAGTTCCTGGACCTCTTGTATTCCTCTAGCGAAAAAGAGCAACAAGAAATTGCAAAAGAAGAGTTGGAGCATTCCAGTTTATCATATTCTACTGATAAAACACAGAGACAAGAAACCACACAACATGAGTTAGGACAACCAGATTTATCATCTTGCACTGGAAAGACAGAGCAAGCACAAAGTGTTCAAGTGGAAGCAGAACATAAGGACTTGCTACATTTAACTGTCAAAACACAACAGGAAAGAACAGCACAACCAGAGGTTGAACATCTGGATTTGTCATATTCCATTGGCAAAGCAGAGCAGTCACAGGTTGTACAATGGAAATCAGAGCAGCCTGTAACATCCCATCCCATTGGGAAAACAGAGCAACAAGGAATTGTACATCCAGAGCAGGAACTTCCCAGTTTACCATATTGCATGTGCAAAACACTGTCACAAGAAATGACACGACTGGACTTAGGACAGCAAGATTTAACATATGCCCGTGGTGAAACAGATGAAATACAAACTGTGCAAGGCGAACTGGAACATACAGCTTCACTATATTCTTCTGGCAAAATGGAACAAGAAATGGAGCTGTCAGAGTTGCAACATCCACAGCTATCTTATCCTGTTAGAGAAATAGAAGAGGAAGCTACATATCAGAAATCAAACTATACAGATTTGTCATATTTCATTGGCCAACAAGAGCACCATGAAATTGTACAACCAGAGATGAAAGAAATGGATTTATCATACCTGACTGGCAAATCAGAGCACTCACAACCTGACCAGATGTTACTGCAACAGCCAGAGTGTTTGGAGGCTTTTGGCAAACTAGAGGAAAAGGGAATGGCTCGGTCTTCCTTTTTGCACTCACTTGGTGAAGAAAAGCAGAAACCATCTTCACAGTTAGACTTAATGCAGCCAGGTTTATCACATTTGATTGGTAAAGTAGAAAAACAGGAAGCTGCACAAGCAGAGTTTGTGCCTTCTGATTTCTCCTGTTTTATGGGAAAAGCAGACCAATTGCAAACAGAACAACTAAAAATAAAACATCCAGATTCGTCATATTCTCTTGGCAAAGCAGAAACTCATGGAGTGAAACCACTGGGTTTAATATACTCCTATGGCAAAGCAGAGCAGCCAAAGACTGCCCAGCTGGAACATCCAGAGACACCATACTTTGTGGGTGAAACAGAGCGGAGGGATGGGGCCCATCCTGAACTGCAATGTTTTAATTTGCGGTACTCTGTTGTCGAAGCACAGCAATCAGAAACACCTTCGGTATCTTATACCTTTGACAGGACTGAGGGACAGGAAGCTGCACAACCAAAGTTTGAACAACCAGATTTATCAACTTCTACTGAAAAAGCAGAAAAGCATGAAATGGCTGTACTGAGAACAGGACCTTCAGAGAAGTGGGACACTGGGACTACTTCATCTCTAACTACTCAGTTGGAAACTGAACAACAAGATTTATCCTTTTCCACTGTGGAAGCAGCAAGCCAAAAAATTCAACCCTATTCATCTCTTCCTGAAAAATCAGTGTCTGTACCTTTGGGTGTTTCACATTCTGTTTCTGAAACAAAAATGGAAAGAAGTCCAAAGTCTTCATCTGTACCTGGAGGCCTGTACCCTGAGCACTTAGATTTATCTTACACCCATTGTAAAACAGAACAGTCGGAAACTGCACAACCTGTGTCGGGTTTCTTCTTTGCCAGAACAGAAGCAGAGAATACAAGAATTCATCTACATTTGCCTGTGGCTGCACAGACAGTGGCTGAACATGTAATTTTACCTGAAACAGAGAGAGAACAGACTCCACATTACTTCCACACAACTACACAGTTGGAATCTGAACAATTAAATAAATCATATTCTATAGATAAAACAGAAACTCTAGAAGGTCAGGAGTATTTAACTGTACCTTCAAAACTGGAAACTGAACCTTCAGTTCCACTTTATTCAGTTCATGAAACATGTCAGCAAGAAATTCCATCTTATTCAAATCCTGCCTCTGAGTATTTGGTTGCCAAGTGCTCCCTTGCTAAACAAGAAAAGCAAAGCATGGAGCTAGTTATTCCCCAGTCTGCACAAAAGGAGTGTAAATATGTAATTCCACCACATGATGAAACAGAATTGCAAGAAAATCAGCTCTATTCACCTAAAACAGCAAGCGTGAAGACAGCACAGTTGGGGAATAAGTCCCTATTGCACACGCAAGAACAAGATGAGCCAAATCTCACAGAATATTTGTCATCAGAGCAGCTAAGAAGTCACCCCAAACTCACTGCCAACCAGGATAAGCAAGAAATACAACCTGATGTGCAGAAGGTGCCATGGTTGATGAGCACAGAGTCAAAGGTGACTGCTTTAGCAGACCAGCAACCAGTGTCATCAGATTCATTTGTACCTTTTCATACTTTATCTGAAAAGTCAGTATCTGTGACTTTCACTGATGATGAAGAGAAACAAAATATTCTGTCATCTCTGTCTAACATTGTAGGCACATCTGGAAACCAAACTAACGTAGTTTCGGGTAGTTATACTGAAGAAGAGGAAAAACATGAAATGCAACCATGTTTTGCGGAGCAGAAGTATACATCCTTAGAGCAACTGGGAGCTGTTTCCTCAGATCTTGCTTATGAAACTGTGGCACACAAAACTCAGCATTATTCTGGTGAACAGGGCAGACTTTTTTCAGCAGAGTCAAAGTCTGTTTGCTCTAGTTCTGATGAAAAGCAGAATCCAGATATTCCATCTTTTGAGCTAGCTAGCTGGCTGGCAGAAGAGGAGAAAGCTCGTTCAATTAATCCTATGCAAGCTATGGATGTAGACAAGCAAGGGATTCAGCTTTCTCTAAATGGAGCTTCTGGTTTTGGATCAAAACAATTCCCAGCCAGGAGTTGCACAGAACTTACAGTTCATGGCACTACAGACAATAAAGGAGATACATTTAGAGTTTCTGATTCAGTGTCAAGTGAAGTTTCCCACGGAGTGTCCTCAGAAACTGGACACAGAATGCAAAAGCATGATTTACTATCTCCAAAAGCAGATAATCCAGGACCAGACAAAGTTCCAGAGAGTGAAAGAAGGTTTGGAAACCCTACAAAAAGGAAAGCAGGGCAAAATCCAGAGGTAGACAAAATGTCTGAAGTGCCTGAACATTACATGAGAAGCGAAGAGGAAGAAAGGGAACATGCGAGTGCTGTAGAAGAAAGTCAGCCTGCTCCAGAACCTACTGAACAAAAAGATCTATTTAATATAATTTCAGAAGGTTATGAAATACTCAATATTCATGCTCCTACACATATTTCTTCTGTTGATCAAGAAGAAAGTAAACACATGCCAGATAAACTAGAATACTTGGAAACAAATCCTTCATTTAAAAGAAAATTAACTCATGATAGCCATAGAGCCTTAGCTTCTGGAACAACCACAGAAATTTCAGATAGCTCAGTGTTGGGAAAGCCTGAAAGCCACAAACTAAAAGAATTGGTCAAAAATGATGATATTGAGGAAACTGAAGAAACACAAAAGGAAAATCCACTGTTGCCAGAAAGCAATAATGATACAGTGTTGGATCCTAATAGTGATGTAGCTGATGTGGATTATTTTGAAAAATACACCTTGATTGATGACAAATCCCCAGTTAAGCCACATTTTGAAAGACCAAGTTCATTGTTTCCTGTGACAGAAGATCCTGATGAACCTGTGGAACAAGCCACATCTTTAAAAGAAAGCACTGAGGCAGATACTTTGGAAGAGGAGTTTTCCTTACTTGAGGATTTGGATGAAGTCTTTTATGGTACTGCAAAAGGAGAAAGCAAAATACAGACTTATTCAGGTGCTCCAGAACTGTTACCTCTGCAGAAATCAATTGACATTAGCAGTAAAAAAGTTACAAATGTAGAAGATGAACAGAAGTCACCAGGGACCCCACTATTTGATTCAGAAGAAGGAGTGCTAGAACGATCTCTGTTGTTTCCTACCTCGGTTGCTGCTGTTAATCCAGAGCTTCTAGAGGAGCCACCTGCTCTGTCATTTTTGTACAAGGATCTCTATGCAGAAGCAGTAGGAGAAAAGACAAAGGACGAAACTCCGTCTGATGAGGAAAGTGGTAACTCTAATGCATCTTTTCCTAGTAGAAATTCAGACACAGATGATGGAACAGGAATATATTTTGAAAAATACATTCTTAAAGATGAAATTCCAGGTAAGGTCATAGGGCCTCAAAAGGATCAGATACCAGAAGATGAGTCTTTTAGTGGAGGAATTTCAGTGCAGAGTTCAGAGGACAAACAAAAGCAGAGGTCTGTTGATGTTTTAAGTGTCAGAACTGAGATTCTGCCAGAAATGGGTGTTGTGGAGAGAGAGAAAGTCCAGGTTGACAGCAACATTAAAGCAACAATCTGTAAACCAATGCATGCTATTCCTTTTGGAAGAAAAGTAATTCTTTCAGGTGCAAGAAGTGATACCACTGAACAAAGAGAAGAAAATGTTCCTGTAGAAACAACTGAGGAATTGCCAGAGCAAACAAGTCATCAAGAGTATAGTCAAATAGTTGATTCACAGGGAGCTGCATATCAAGAAGCTGGCAATAAGCAGGAAGAACAGCATGAAATAACAGCAGTTCCTCAAATGGAAAAATATGTCCCGTACATCGGAACTCCTGTTGAAGACAGTGAAGATGATCAGTACACCCAGGAAGGTCTTTCACGTGTTCCTACCATTCAGCAAAGAGAGAAGCCAGGCTTGCGAAGAGAGGAGCAGCACCCTGATGCTTATGAAGATCTTGCTGAGTCAATGGACTATGATGTGATTACACAAGAAGAACTTTTGCAAGATGAAGTATCATCTGAACTCACACATGAGGAACTATTATTTGAAGACAGGGACTCTTTTGAGCATGTTGGTGATAGTTATGAATTTGTTAATGAGCCAGAGCAAAGAACACCCGTTGAACTTGAAGATTCAGGCTTTCTGGTGATGTATCCTGAAAAATCAGCAGCAAACATTCCTCAAATTGAGAGTCCACAAAGAGAATTGAAGAAAGCTCAAATAGACACATATTGTTACCACTGCAAATGCCCAATATCTGCTATTGACAAGCTTTTTGGAGAACACAGAGACCATGAGGTCACGACACTAGATGCTGCTGCAACCAAGATGAAGGTAAGAATTAATTTGGATGGGGAAGGAGATACTGAGCATGATTTCTCTAGGCCTCCTGTGTAGTTAGTGGAAAGGCTTCAGAGAGCAGTCCGGAGACTGTCACAATATCTGTAAAATAAAAGCTATTCCTAAACACAAGAGGTCTTGAAGGGAGAATGTCTTATCATTAAAGTATTCTGTAGAGTCCTAAGCTTCCTAAGCTGATACTCTTATTTATTCAGAAGTTTGAATGACTATGTTTATATGTAGCTGTTACCAGGCTTTCTATCTTTTAGCCTTATTTGTGCAAGTTTGTCCATTTCGTATATGTAGAGTGAGAAATGGGAAGATGTTTCTATGAAGAGAATTTTACTAACAGCAGCTGATTTCATTTAACAAGGTATGGTGTTGTGGTTTAGCCCCAGCAGGCAGCTAAGTGCCACACAGCCGTTCACTCACTCACCCCAGGCAGGACGGGGTAGAGACTCAGAAAGGTAAAAACACAAGAACTCGTGGGTTGGGATAAAGACAGTTTAGTAGGTAAAGCAAAAGCCGTGCACGCAAGCAAAGCAAAACAAGGGATTCATTCGCTACTTCCCATGGGCAGGCAGGTGTTCAGCCACTGCCAGGACAGCAGGGCTCATCATGAGTAATGGTTTCTTGGGAAGACAAACACCATCACTCCGAACGTCCCCCCCTTCCTCCTTCTTTACCCCAGCTTTTACTGCTGAGCATGACACCATGTAGTACAGAATATTCCTTTGGTCAGTCTGGGTCAGCTGTCCTGGCTGCGTCTCCTCCCAGCTCCTTGTGCACCCCCAGCCTCCTCGCTGGCAGGGCAGCACAAGAAGCAAAAACAGTCCTTGGCTCTGTGTAAACACTGCTCTGCAAAAACCAAAAACATCACCACTATTTTCATTAAAAATCCAAAACATGGCATTGTGTGAGCCTCTACCAAGAAAATTAACTCTGTCCCAGCCAAAACCATGGCATACAGAAACCTCAGTGTGCAGGGGCCGCTATCATCACAAACTGTTCCCCATCCCAGTTATGTGTGTTGGTTGCTCGGAGGTGTTAAACTAGTTACAGAGTTTACACTGCAAAATTTTTTTGAAACCCTGTCCTCATTTTCTGTTCAGTTCATGTTCATCTGCCCCAGTACTATTTTAGCTTTACTGCAGGTGAGAGTTTTGCAAGTCCTACTTCTTCCCACTATTTCTAAGCTGTACTACTCTAAAAGATAGATAGAAATGTGCCCCATTTCAGAAGAGTACACCTTTGCTATCAACAGTAGTGAAAATGCTTTCATTTCTGTGGAAGCTCATTCCTCATTTAATTGCAGTTCTGCTTGTGAAAACTGCGTGCATGTGATGTTTCACTTTTCCCATAACAAATTTTTTCATGTACAAGTATACAGATGTTCCTTTCTTGTTTACCAGCTGTTTAATCTCACCCTAGTATCTGAAAGCTGAAGTCTCTTTTCTGGCTCATGTTCAGTTGCCCATAATAGAGATTTAGTGAAATTTCATTAAAGTTCCAGAAGGGTTCATATTGGTGCTATTTATGTTATTTTTGTGATGCATCATATATAAGAAAGAGAAGAGTAGAGGAGTAACGTGCCAGTTTCAAATGTCAGCATTTGCAAACTATCTCCATGGTGTGCAGATGTATGACAGCAGAATTGCTTTTTATATATGGCCATTTATGATTGACTTAGAAGTGGTAATTAGCCACCAGCAAGTCAGTAATAAAGTCACAGACCTCAGCCATCCCTCGAATGTACCTCCATTGCAGCAAGTCAAGTTAAGCCGCAAATAAATGTCCCATGATATCACTCCCTGGCTGTGGAGCATGGATGTGAAGCCAGTATTAATTCTGGCCACAACGCAGGCTTGGCTTCACATGATTTCTAGCACTCAGAGTTCAGATTACTTTGAGAGGGTATTTGTATACTCCTTGTTACCTCTGTATAATTACTGAGAAAACATTAAAATAGCAAAATGCTCATTGCCTGAAGTTGAACTGTAGGGATATAGCTTCACAATAAACGAAATGAGGTATGGGTGGCACCTGTCAGATTTTGTAGGTTATCTTGACAAACAGAACTTTGCCTTTGAATATTGGTGATCGGCCCTAAATATTTATAAAGTCAGCTTTCGGTTTTACAGTCCAATGTGACATTTATAATTAATGGAAAGTCATATGCTGCTTTGCAAAAAGATCTGGCTGTAGAAGTTTGCTATAATAGGAAGCTGTTACCAAAAGAAGTTAACCTTCCTTTTAGATTTATGCCAGCTAATTACAACTAAGTATTTTTGTAAGTTATACATTTTACCTGCATAGATGGCCAGCTTGCTTTCATGAAAGGTTAAGAAGCACTAGGAGAAAGTTCTGAGTTGTCTCTGGTGCCTGTTGTCCCTTGGACTGCTTTTGTTTGCACTCATAATTCAATCAGTGATTTTGATGGATTCTGATTTATAGGAAATATCTTTAAAATTCTAATTTAAAAAAATCACAGTGTTAGCCTGTGTCAGAAAATCAATCTGTTAGCCTCATAATTACCTGCCATATCTTCCTTCTTGTAGGCTTTTTCCTCCTGAGGATGCTCGTGAGGCTCTGAGCACCCTCAGTTTCTAGCAAAGCTACAGTGGAATTTGTAGTGCTCAACAGCTTGTAGAGACACTCAGCACCTTGTTGAACTGAGATAACTTTTTTTGGTTTGGAAACAGTTTCGTGGCTGTTCCAGTTGCTATTTCTGTGCTTGTCTTTGTAGCCAGGGAGATGTCTGAACTTAATTTAGCAATTGTTCCAATGGTGGCTTATGGCAAAACGAAATATTAATCTCAAATATGTTGTGTGTGAAAACAGCATACTTAATTACTGAAACTTTTATATTTCAGGATCAGTTAGGTGAATTGCTAATAGCACTGGAAGAAAAGTCAATGAAGATTGAGAAGTTTGTGAGTGATATTGAATCCCTATTTAACTCTGTTGAGGTAAGTCCAGTGTTTTTTTTACACACATTTTCTTTCCCTTTACAAAATGGCTTGTAAATTATGTTTGCCTTTTTTTGTAGTGTCATTTTTTCTGCTAAGATGGGCTGTTTCTCCAGTCCTCAAACTGACTTCTCCTGCTGGAAGGAGTTACCTTAAGGTGGAAAAAAGATCGCTTTTTTGCACATCATTGCAAAGTGGAATATGTGACTATCAAGCACTGGAGGAAAAAGTTCCCTTGGTTTTGTTTACGCTTATAAAAAGCTCACACTGTTTGTGTCTATATTTAGAGTCCTGTGTTGAACATCTAAATGAGTTGCCCAATGGCTGTAAGTTCTTAAACCTTGAGAATTCTATTAACTTCACTTTGAAGTATGGATTTTTAGCTATTTTGTAATCAGACTTCCTGTCTCTATGATTAAATATAGAAGTTTAATTTTAAACATTCACAGTAAACAAAAAAAAAATCTGCCATTGTTTTAAATACATTTCTCTAGTGTTATTTCTCCCAGATGAGCTTGCTTACAGCAATAAAGTTCTGTTATTGTCAGGATGCCAGAAGGAGTCTGGTGGATGGATCATGTATGGGTAATTGAGAATTTCTGTGTATTCATTAACTGTTGTAATTTTAGTCTGCAGATCAGTTTACATCTGTTTTTATTTTCCAGGAAAACTGTAAGAAAAATGCAGAGTTATTGGAAAAGCAGAATGAACAGATGCTTAAGAAAGTGGTAGCACAATACGATGAGAAATCAGAGAACTTTGAAGAAGTGAAGAAGATGAAAATGGAGTACCTGTATGAACAGATGGTTAACTTCCAGCAAACTGTTGATTTAGCAAAGGAAACTTTGGAGACAACAGTAAAGGAAATGGAAGAACTTGATGGATTTGTTTTCCTAAATGTAAGTATAAATGGCATTCATACTATAGCTTTTATGATACTAGTTAGGAAAGCACTTATACAGTGCCTAGGCTGAGAATGAGTTATTTGCCTTCCATTTTTTTAAGATCACTAAATCCTGCAAGCTCAGTTATTCCACTCCAAAACTGCCAGATCAGTTGTTTTTGTCATGTAAACACTCAGAGAGAATTGCAAAGATGATACATAGAATGAAAACATGCCTTACGCCATTAAAATAGTACTATCTATTTTGTTTTGTGAAGAGAAAGCTGAGAGACATCTCAATAATTTATCTAGAATTATCCACTGAGGAATAATAAATGTCATTAGTAAAAGGTGCTTAACTGTAGGAAAGAAAAGTGGAAAAAGAAAGCATAATTGAAAGTTATCCAAACTGGAAGCAGAGTGGGTTCTTTTGGTGGTTTTTGTTTGCTTGTTTTTATAAGGAGATACTAAGAGTAGTTACGTACTCAAATTATAGAGGCCATGATAAACATTTACTAAAAAAATTTAGAAAATGTTCTAAATGGGCTAGATTTAGAAATGTGCATGTGACCTTCATGCTTGTAATGGTCCTTTCTGCATTTAAAAAACATCCTTTGTGAGTCTGTATGACTTTAGTTACCTGGCTGATACAGTCATCAGTCAGTTGTAAGCTGGTTTCAGAGGTTAATCATTAATGGTCTGGGTCCTCCAAGATAGTTCTTGTGTTGCAAGATTTGTCAACACACGAACTGTGACATTTTCTCCTCTATAGAAGTTTATCAGAAGGGGATGGGATTTCTGTAACAATAGTCTTCTCCTATTACGGAATTAGAAAATGGTTGGGAAGTTGCAGAAGCTATCCTGGAATGGGGGAAAATGAAAATTCAAATTACCATTTGTCTTATTCTTGCAAAACAGGACAGCTTCCTGAACAGAAGTCCCCAGTCCATATACCAGTTATAGAAATGGTGGAGCAATATTTGGCTTTCCCCCTGCTCCATGTTAGCCAGTGACTTAGTATCCTGTAACCAAGTCAGTGCCTTGGGAGATAGGCTGCTTTGGAATGGGTGAGAAGTGTATTTTATCTTCTTGAACTTTGTGGGGATTAGTTCTTTGGCAAAAAGAAAATTTAGTAATCTGAAATTCTTTTGTGGAGTAGGATAACTATTTCCCACGACCCTCAAGGTTTTAGCTAGATGTGATCATAAAAGATCCCCTGGCCCTTTCTGTTAGTGATATAGGACGGGAACTTTTATTTCTCTGAGACAGGAGATGTTAGCTGAAGATTCAAGGAGTATGGGAGAAACTCTTACTCCGCGGGTACAAATCTCACCCAGCTTCTGGTAATCAGAAGTTATTAAGGATATTTCAGCCAGAATTTGTATTTAAGTGTTATTAATGCAAAAGTGATTTCCTTCTGTAAATGCCTTGATTTAAAAAAGTATTTGACTGTGTCCTGGTCTTTATACCTAGATACTGAATACTGACTCCTCAGGAGTTTTAAACCAGATGCAGACTCTAATAGCCTGCTGAGCAAGAGCTCTGAAGTGAAATATTCTTTAGGAACCAAATTCTCTGTGGGTGTAAACGAGCAGCATCCCAGCCAATATCAAGTCAATAAATCTGTGTGTATTTTACCTCTGTTGAGAGTAGCAGAACTGATAGATGAGTGGCTCTTCATCATTCTCAGGGTTTTGAAAACTGTTAATACATTTCTTTCTTTCTTTCCTTAGTCATCTAAAGAATTGAATAAAAGGTATATGAAGTATGGGTTAAATGCATGGTAGTGGATACTAGGCTTAGCCTGCTGGATGCTTCATTTACTAATTACATTGCTAACATTAGTAGTTACTTTTGTAATCCTTGCAAATAATGAAATTAAGAGAAGATGTTTTATACTCCTTGCTGTAACTGATTGGTTTTGAAGTGTTTTGCATGTGTTCTGTAATACATCAATTAAATAGGTAGCATTTTAAAATGTCAACACAATTTTAAATCTCTACACAGGCATTTTTAAGCACATGTTCCTTGTAGTTACTATTATATGCACATATAGTAGAAACCATTTTGACCATGCTTACATCTCTTTGCATCACTGATATGTGTTTTTGTTTATTAGTCTGGTTCCATATTACATTATCTCTGAAAGGTTACAGTGCAAACTATCACTCACATGTCTGAGGTTGATGGGCTATATTTCTGAACACAATTCCAGAAGAAAAAAAAGGAGATTAAGTAAATATTTTATCAATATTTTCCATCATTGCTTTTTTCAAAATCTTACCCGGAGACTACAGGCTGATGCTGTCCTGTCTCCTCATCGACACCACCTGGTTCAGGATGTGTCAAAGGGCTCACACCTCATCACAGATGCATTGTGTCCAACCTGCAGAAACGAGTAAATGCATACATTGCAAACAAGTCTCTGCTGTGTGTGATTTCCTCAAGGGAGTCATTTTGGTAACACCCATCTTTCATGAGAGAAGTGTTCAGTTATAAGTTCATATTCCCCCAACAAATTTTCCAGGGTGAACTACGAGTATTTAGACAGGCTGTCTCCAGGATTCTCCTATGCAAGCCCCCATACCAAGGGAAATTCTGCTTTGCCTGTGTGTTTTCAGAAACTACCACCACTGACTTTGCCCAAAGGTCTGGGGCATTGCATGGTGCAAATATACACTTTTTGTTAGTGGTGTTTCAGTCACTACAGTAATACACATGTTGATGTGGGCTGCTGGACTAGGGTGTAAAAATGACGCAAGGTTTCCAGTTCATAGTCAAATTACAAGCCCAGGAGAATGGTCTGATGAGAATGTGCCAAACATCCCCTCACAGTTCCCATTAATTTGTGGAATTATTACTATAGATTTGGACTCGCCTGTTGTATGTTAAAATGTGATGGTCTGTTCACATATCTGCATGTAGATTTTTTTCAAGGCTTTCTGTATACTTAGTCTTTATTTGTTAATGTACACGCTAAACTTAAAGTTGATTCTGTTTTGTGCATGGGTTTGGTTATTAGTTTATTTGATAATACCTGACTTACTAAAAAAGGTTAAGAACAAGACTATATAACAATGCATGTTTTTCTAAAGAAAATGTGTTTTATATTTGTTGTGCTTTGTGAAAATTATGCATAACTACTTCAGTGACTGAAAAAAAGAAGGGGAGAAAGGTAAAATTCAGTTCCTTTGAAAAAATAATCTTTCATTTCCTTGAAGCGGCTTCTGCCTCAAAGTTAAAAACATTGTTTTTTTCCTATAATGAACTCAGCAAATATGGGCTAATTAGGTGGAATCCATCTTCCTTCTTGTTTTTTTTTTTTGCTTGCTACAAGCAGTTGCTTTATATTATGTCTGTGGAGTCAGCTGCTGTAGTTCAGCTCCGATGTTTGTAACCTTTAAAGGCGTTATGTTAGTAAGCCCAAACCACTGTGTTCTTGAGAGTCTTGCTGTGAACTTCAAATCCTCATGTTCTCACGGATCAAGTGTGTACAGATTGTGTTTGTTCTTGCTGTGCTCCTTATCTGAAATCTCAGTATGCTCTAAATGTTCGAAAGCAGGTAAACATCTTCTCCTTGCATGCTGTCCTCAAGTTCATGGGAAATATTTAGAGAAGTGTACGCCGCATGTACTTTGCTTCTGGCCCTTGGAAGCTACATGATACTGCAAGGGATTTACACGGCTGTGTTTTCTTCCAAATAGGTTACTTTCTGCAATGGATACTACTCTCTCTTTAGAAAAGATGCCCAGTGCTTTTTCACTGTTTGAGCACTATGCGGACAGTCCAGGAAAAAGCCAGCAGCACTCCTTAAAACATGTGGCTGGTAAGAATCTCTGAATATCATCTTTACAAAAGCTAATATTTTGGCAATGCTGTCTAAATTCTGGGAAGCTAAAAACAGAATCTATTTGAGAAGTATAAATTTGCAAACCATATAATTAGCAATCAGAATTGAATGTAAAATGAAGTCTAATTGTGCACAAGTGTTTGGCTTATAGTAGGGCATTAAGATGAACAGAAGGAGGAGTGCTAAAATGGGAGATTCTTACCTCATTTAAAATATCACTATCTCAGACTAGCAGCAGATCTCTATCTGTAAATCTCCTGAGGCTAAAGAAGTTGCTGTTCCCTTGCAGGCAGGGACAGAAGAGTCAATCAAATGGACTCCTGAACCTGCTTCCTCCAAGTGGGGTCTGCCTCAGCAGTGCTGGTTTGGGGAGGAGAGCAGGGGGCTGGCTGACGGCCATGTGAATGAAACCACCTTGAAACCTCTCCATATGGGGATGTGAAGAGAAAGTGATGACCATAAATGGAAACAGCTTCTGCTGTCCACTAGGACAGTGGCGAACATTGCACACGATAAAGAGATTTGTTCGTCTCTATCTCGTATTTCATATCCTGTAAAAAGCCTGCCTATGTGGGCTTTCTGCTCTGCCTGTATGTACACTTATAGAAATTATCTGAATCTGGGCAGCTGTCAAGGAAGATCTCTTTTCCTCATAATGGGGTGTCAATCCTGTGTGTCCTTCTCAAGAGTTTTTTTTTTTCTGGGAGCTCACATCTCACTGTCATGCTTTGTGACCTCCCATTCAGTGTCATATGCACCACTGCCATCATAGTCGCTCTCTGGCTATTCAGATGATGCCTCTTTCTCACATGTTTGGTCCCTGACCACTGCAACTAGAGCATCGATTTCCGTAAGGTGCTTTGTTTCCTGGCTGGATTATCACGCGGGACACTGGAGAAGTGCCATCTTGTGCAGACTCTCTTGTGTCTAGTAAGAGCTGAGTGACTTAGCAATGTCACTGTGGGTAGATTGTCTCTCTTCTGCACATGGTCACTTAGTTTTATTAGATGTAGAGGAACCGAATATCTCTCAGACCTTAACTTCCTTGTCACGTTTGTGAATTTGCCTAAGGTGTTCAAAACTTCTCAGGTGAGGTCAGACAGGCGTTTGTGCATGCAGTGCCATCTCAGACTCACTTCTTTAGGAAATCATAAGAAAAGATCTGTTTTTTAACCTACTCTTACACAGTGTTAACTTAGTAGTGCAAATGTGCTATCTATCGCAGTTTAGTTCCTAGACTCACTCTCATAGTTCCCTGCATGCAACCGTGCTTTCCTCCTAGGTTGTTACTTACTGGCAAGGTCGTACAGGAGAACAGACCCATTTTTTTATGCTGTATTTCCTTTTCCCACAAGTCACTCCAACATGTTTTTCCCTAAACTGCTGAGATCTGCTTTTCAGTTTTATTTGCATTAGCGTTTATTGAACACCAAATGGCTGAAGACCAGGTTTGCTTTTACAGAGTGGAAATGAATGACTGTCAGCTAGCAACCAATCTTCAAAGCTCCTCATCCTATATGCTTTCTACTATTTTTCTTTCTAAAATACCTGGTGTTCACCCTTCACTTCCACTGCCAAGTATTTCATTTGCTATTGTGATTTTTATTTTGGTGAGCAGTAGACCAAATATATATGTTTTTTCAAGATTAGGACCTTCCTGAGGGAAAATGGAGGTAAAAGCCTACATGAAATTCAATTTTGAATTTAAAACTTTGAGTACATCATTTATCAAATACTGGAGGCAAATATCAGACACTTTCAGAATTTTTAACTGAAGCCATTTGATGAAATAGATGTGAATTTGCCATGTTTCTCCAATCCACATTTTTCCTTCAGAAATAATGGTCTTTCACTGAACAATGTCATAGAACTTTATTTTCGTCACTTCAGAAACATCTTTCCTTCAAAACACCCTCCATTTCCAAATTTTCCATATCCACTAATGAAAAGTCCTTTTCCCTCAAATTCTTCCTCCTTTCATGTAAGCCACCCATTAACAAATGTGTAAGCACGAAGAAAACCTTGCAGCATGCCCTTGAGCACACTGGAACCCATGATCTGTCAGAAGAGGAGCTGAAATAATTTCAAAATCAGAAAATTATTATTTCCAAAGCCTACTGTGAGTCCTGCATATTTATACCAAAAAAACCTTTGCTGATGGTAACAGTCATCCATTAAAATCACAGAGGAATGTAACTGCTGTCCCTCTTCAAGTTCATAAAGCGAAGGAAATATTATTTCCCATTACACCGGAAAGGTGAAAATATCCATAAAACATTTGGGATTATTATTTTGCCTCTTGGAGACCATGGAAATCAGGTAGCATGAAGGAAAAGTTTCTTTACGTCACAGTACTTCAATGAAAACCGAACTGATCAGAAAATGTCCCACTTTTCAGTTGAAAAATACAACTTAGTCAAACTTGTGATGCAGACATCTCTTTTGTTTGACTAAAATTTGTTTTAAAAAGGACCGGCATTTTGATAATGCAGAAATGTTCTGTTTCTGCAGAGAACAGTTAAACTTTTTGCTTTGAAATTACTTCCTTACAAAAGTTTATTTCTTATTATGCAAAAGTAGATTAGAAGTCAAATGTTTTTCAATGCTACTGAACTGAATTTTTATCTATAACTTTTTTTTTTTCAGAAGTTTCATTCATTAAGCTAGCTTCTGTTCAGATTTGGCATAATAATAAATTTTGCAACTGTGGGGTTTCTATGATCATAAATAGCAATTTCTAGGCAACTTCACAGGAAAAAAAGCTAGTTTCCCCACTGGGTCCACTGAAAGGAAGTCCTTTCCTAAAGATGATCAATTTTTAGACTGACCAACTTTAGATGCAGTCATAAGACAAAATGTGGATTGTTTTTAGCAGTGAAAAGGATTTTTTGTTTCTTCAGTGGGAAGCAGATGTAATCCTACTGTACTGGTAGCTTTCTGCATAAATCGTAAGGAAACAGCCAGCATCTGCATTTGCCTTGCTCATGCCACAGGGGATCATCATCATTACTGTGAAGATAACTAAGAAAAAGCAAAAGCTTTCTGCTGAGACTCTAACAGAATTCATGCAGTATGGAAATTTACTGGGTCAAGAAAGAGATTAATGTATTTTTGTTCCCTGCATTTACTTTAACAATGAACATCTTTGGAGGCTTTTTGGTTCTTTCTTTCTGCTCCCTCTCTGTTAAGCCATAATCTTAGAGGGGAGTAATATCTCAGCAGGGATAGATCTGTGCAGATCAGCAGAGAAGGTTTATATGAAATTTGGGGAACTTTGGAGATCTTTGAAGCACTCTTTGTGAGGGATGCTCCTGACTGTGTCACAGGGTTTGGATGCCCACCTTGGGCCCACCAAGGATCCAGACCACCCTGGGTCTGCAGGGGAAATGACCATGCCAGGCAGGAGTACCCGGTTGTGTACCTGCAGTATGAATCCACCTCTGGGCAGATGTGGTCACAGGGAGCCTCCTGCTCCTCAGGCTTTTAGTGCGGGAGGTCTGAGCCTTCCTTCTCCTGAAAGCACATCACTGTTCTTGCCAGTCTCTCAGTGGATTTGAGACGCTGCATAAATCCCTCCCCCATGTGGTAGCTCCTTTCCCCTACCCACCTTTCTGGTATCAGTTATGGCTGTCTCTGGAGGAGGCTGTCTTCTTTTGCAAACTCCTTCTCCCCATCAGTGAGCTGTCCCGTGCTGTTTGCTACAAACAAGTTTCAGTCTCCATTTTCACAGGCATCCTTTCCATAGGGTTTTCTCTCCTCTGATGAGATCAGGTAATGGAGAAGGTAGTCACCCAAAGAAGCCTGTGCTGAGGTCCAGGGTCTTCTGGCCCATCTGAGGAGATGGCCTGAAGTTATTAGGTGCCTCTTGGGGTTTTGTCAGCACATGTGCCTCGAAGTGTAGTGCAGAGCTGGAAGGCTCTCTCTGTGATTGGAAGGAGCAGGTCTCCTGGGGAAAGGAGAGGGATCCTTGGTGACACTGGGGTTTTATGACAGTTCTGTGTGTCCAGGATTGCCACAGGCCTGGGAGGCAGCATGCTGCTCCCCTCACCCTGCTGGAGGTCAGAAATGAGCACCCACACCTTTACTCATCTGTGGGATGGTCCTGTAGGGAGAGACCCTGAGACCTGTGCAGGACATGAGCAGGTGCTTTGTGCTGTGTTCATATGGTCCCAGAACTGGATCTTAATTTGTCAGGACTGTGAGGGAAATAGGCAGATTCCCATTCTGAGCAATTAATTTCTTCCTTTTCTAGTTCGGACAGACCTCTTGCTTTAAAACTGCACCAGTATTGTCCATATTTCAAATACTTGCTGCATTTGTTCTGTGAAAATAATCGACCTTAGTGAAAATAAGCAACTTGGTTGCCTCTTGAACCTGTAGTTAATTCACCTGAAAATGCGGAGGTGTGGATAACAACTGAAGAATTTCCATTCAGTCCCACAGACACCAACTGTAATACCTCAGGAACAAAACTCGGCTACCAGCACCTCCATTGCTGTCTATTGGGCTGTGAATGAAGGGGACACCATTGACTGCTTCCAGGTGTATTGTATGGAGGAGCCACAAGCCAGCAAGGATGAGGGGGGTGCGTAAAGTCTTGCCTTCATGACAGCAGCAGCCCTTTCTCCGATGATCTCAGGTGGGAGGGGAGGCCAAGCTGTAGGGGAGGGCCCAGGACTAAGGGAAGAAATCACGCATAGGACAGGTAGCAGTGGAAGAGAGCGTGAGGTACGTGATATTCCTTCTCCTCTCCTTCATCCCCCAAAATACAACGTAAATATTGTAGTCTGCAAAGTGCAGGGCAGTTGCTTGCAGAGAAGCAGCAACATCTCTGTTTAGATGTTTTTATGAAGCTGCTTGACCTTCACAGAGGATGTGAACTTGCTGCCCCGTGGGAACTAATGGGGACTGCAGACAGAGCTCCCAAAAGGATGGGCCTGGTTAGGTTTTTAGGGCCCTGCATGTACTTTGGAAATGTGTCCTAATAAAAAATTACAGGAAAAGATAATTAGTATTTCCACAGTATTTCCACATTCGAGGGATGTTTTTCAAAATGACATTCAATTTTTTAAATCTTAAATACAGAAATTGAGAAAAGAGTACTCAAATGCTCATTCATTAAAAAGCTCAGGCTGATGAGAGTCACTTAGAACACCTGGGTGCTACACATATCTATGCGTGTATGTATGTGTGTGCATTCTAAAAGATGCATGGGATATAAATTCCATTAAGAGAAATTGTTATTCTCTAGAGAAATGATACCAGGGTTGATAGTTGGTGATTATAAGTACCAGTTTGCGGCCTAGACCTCAGCAGGACTGAGACTGGACTCAATTCAAGAGCATGTCAAAAGCTTTCTGTCAAAACTGAGTTGGAGTAAAATATTGAGATCTTGGCCTGTATCTCCTGATATAGGCCCTACCAATGAAATACATAGGTGTAACGGCCTGTGTATGTTTCTCCTAGCTTTGGTGGAAGAATACAGAGTGACAGTAAAGGAGAGCCACTGCATTTTGGAGGACCTGGAGCCAGATCGCTGTTACAGTGTGTGGGTCATGGCTGTGAACAGTACAGGGTGTAGCTTACCCAGTGAAAAAGCCATTTTTAAAACAGGTATGTACATAGTTTGGCATTTGATTATTGTAAGCTTCAGGTTCTTAAAGAAATTTTAGTCCATATTGTTACTGAAGTACATAAAGCTGTTTAATTTAGTCCATCTGGCAGATAGCAGGCAACTCACAATCTTTTTGCTAAAAGATAGCAGCATAATTGCTCCTGGGAGAAAATTTTAAAGTATTCAGATTTGAAGACATTTACAATCTCAGGCCCTGTGACCAGGGCATTGGGGGCAGCAAATGAATTTCTCTTCTGAGTGCACTGCAGTGCTCCAGGGCAGCTCTGGGAAAGCCACCCTGCTGCTCTCTGCTGCTGCTTCTCCTGTGGAAAATGGAGACAACAGCTGCATTTTTTGTCTCTCTGCCATCCTCCCAAATACATCTATGTTGCATTGATTAAATGATTAGCTTTTCAGGCGGAGGCCTGCTTCACAGAGCCTACCTGCCATGTCTAGCTCTGTGGGACACAAATCTCAGGTGTGGCTGAGAGGCTCTGCTGCTGTTTAAGTGGTGTAAATTAGGATGAGTAGTTAGACAAGTATTGTTTATGAGCTTCATTTGACTGATTAATTTTCCTGAGTTTTAATTTCTTAAATAATTTGTATTGACAAAACTATTGCTTCTTGAATTACGAGCAAGATGAAGTATCTTGTGTTCTAGACCTTATCTGAAGCCCTAAGGCCAGGTGATTTTTCTAGTGCTACTGGGTAAAAACAATCGTTCTGCTCTCGGATTTACAAAATACAGACAAGGGTACTTAACAATTTCATAATGCAATAACTCTGTACAACATTGAGTGTATTGTTGAAATCACTTAACAGCAACAACAACTTCAAGCCTTTTCCTTAATCCATTAGATATGAAATTTGTTGATAATATTCTTTGATATTCAATTTGCTGTTCACATGTTTAGCAAGGATGATTTTCCAAAGAATTTAAAGTAGAAATTCAAATTTTATGACATCAACAGTGTAATTGTGAGCATGGTGCAGAATTCCTGTGAAATGGTCAAATAACAATAAATCATTACTAGCTAATAAGTCATTATTTGTAAAGAGGTTCTCACCCCTCTGAAACCATTATTTTTAAGAACTGTATTTCCCTTTTGGCATCAGGCTCACCCTTCGTTTTCCCCAAACTTAAACCTTCGGAACAAGTTAATTTCCTCAAGTCTTTGGTGGCTTGCTTTGGCCTGATTTTTCTAGGAAAACAAATAAACTAGGTCAAATAAGGGCTCATTAGCACCTTCCCTCAACCTGAGGTGAACTCCCTCTGCCACGCACTGAACCTCTGGCAGACTTAGAGGGACACCACTGATCACTGACTGATGCTGGATTCCCTTAACGCCAAAGGCAGAAAATGAGCACTGGTAATGGAAACCAGTTCTTCGGTGTGAACCCAGCTACTTTGATATTAAGCTGGAATACTTCAATAGTTCAAGTAGCCCACTTAGCAATGTGAACTCAAAAGCAAGAATTTAGAAAGTTTATTTTCAGAATTTCAGATTAAAAGTTGGCACAAGCTGCGCCTTTTCCAGTTGTTGGGAGCCCCCCCAGGACTTCCGCACTGGGATTGTACCTGTGGAGCTATGGAGGAGGCAGGAGGAGCACCTCCTGTCTCCTGTTCCTCCATCTCCCAAACTCACAGCCTGTCCTCCTGTGGAACACACTGTTTCCTAGCTGTATTTTCTGTAAGGGAGTGATGCTGAGGGCAGCAAATATCCAGTTACACCTCCTCCTACCCATCCATCTAAAGTGATATCTGGTTTAAGACTCTGCAATCCTAAAGAAAGAGGAGTAAATGCATCTTCTTTTGTCATTCAAAACCTATCTGATACCCTGTATCTGAGGGACAGAGCAAGAACTTAACCCATTTCTACTCTTTGCATCTTGTAAGAGCACTTACAAGTGTGCAGGAATTTTACCAGGTAATCAGATATATATTCTAATTAGTATGGCTTGACTAACTGCAGTTAATTTGTTAAAAACCTCAAAAGCACAGTAACAACTTTTTCTGGCTTTCTGACTCTATCTATTCTTTAGACAGATAATTTCAAATAAAAAATATGTGAGATCTTGTGATGTATTGTTTGCACATCCATTAATGTGGGTATGTGTGTCCTTTTTCTGAATGCAGGCATTTGGAGATTTAGCTATTAATTTTTCATTCTCTAGAAATAGGTACCTTTAAAAATAGACAGTAATCAAGTATGTCAGAAGAGACATTTAAGGACTATTGCCAAGGGAACTGCACAGATTTATTATCAGATAAGAATCTATCCCACAGATTCTTTGCTCTGGTGAATACCTAGATTAGCTATTCCTGTAGTAAAACATAAAGTGAATTTTATCCTGGAACCTCATTTTCACTAAACCAGGAAATCAATATGTACTTCTGTTTTGTTTTGTTTTGTTTTTCCTTTTCTGATAATAAAAAATTATTTTTGTTACAGAACAGAATGCATCTTGAACATTCATTGCAGCTCTGTAAGATTATCTTGTCATAAAATTGTCCTTTTCTATCTTTTACCTAGGCCTTGCATTTGAAACTTGATTTCTTTAAAAGCAAAAAAACTTTCTATGACATCTTTAAATTAAAAACTTTTATTTTAAAGATTGGTGTTAAGACTGTTTATATGAGAGTCAACAGCAGATTGTAATGCTCATTTATGTTGCTGTTCCCTAGAAAGAGATAGAGTAAGTGAATATAACTAAATCATTTTCAGCCTGTGATGTTGGATGTGCTATTTCACACAATAGCTTTTGATTACTTGTATTCAGTGCACTGCTTTACATTCAGTTTTCTGTCTTGCAGTTGGGCTTGCAGTTCTTAAACGAAGGCTCTAAAAAAGAGAAATTACAGGACCAAATTTTAGTATCTGCATTGCAAAAATAAACAGGACATAATTAAGCAGACACTCATCATTTCCCCCCTCAGTTCTGCAGCAGTACATTTCTTTCTGATGCAGTTCATGCAGGAATTGCTGAGGACAGGATTGAGGTAACCTGGTCAGAGCTATACAAAGTACTGCCTTGGTGCTCTGTTCCATACAGAATGGTGGAAAAGGGGAAAATGTGCTTGAGGAAAGGCACAAAAATCTACTTGGACATTTTTAGGATATGCAGATATGCACAAATATTCACAGTGTAATATTTCCCAGCGTGTTTTTTTCCCCCTGTAATGTAACCCTCTGCTGTTGGAACACAAATAAACAAAAGATCATTGCTAAATGGGCAAAACTAACTACCCTGTGTTTTTTGTGGGGAGATGACTCTTCCTTTCCCTTGAGAGCATCCCTCACCAGCTGCTGGTGCCCTGCTTGCAATACAGCTAATGTGTTCCCGTGTCCTCAGCGCCTGCCACCCCCACCATCAAGGCCGAAGACTGCATGGTGTGTTGGGACACAGCTACCATCCGCTGGCACGATGGCTCAGCAGCAGCAGAGTCCTTCACTCTGGAGTACTGCCGACAGCATTCGCTGGAAGGAGAGGGTCTCAGGTTAGTGCTGCGGCCACAAAAATTGCTCGATCAGATTAGGCAGACGTAAACGAGCGCTCCCCAGACTGCAGGTCATTATACAAGAAGTTATTCTGTCTTCAGCTGTGCAAGAAAGAAATCAGCTTCTGCATGCTGAGGAATTCAAAGGCTGGGTATTAATCTATGAGATTAGGCTGAGCGATATAAAAATATTTCCTTTTTATTCTGCTTAACTGGACAGTCCTTTTCACCTGGGGCCAAAACCCTGGAGACGTTACGCTGTCTGCAATCAACCAAAAGTTGCAAGGCTGTGCTAGCTGGGAAAGCAATTGCTCCCCCACAGCTGTGATGGCCCCAAGCAGGGCAGAAGAGGGCAGCTGAGCTCTGAGGGAGGGAGCAGGATGGAGGAGTACAGCCCAGTTTGCTCTTTGCTTTCTGAGGATCAAGATAGGATCCAGCTGGGGACATAGCAAGGGCAATACTGGTGTCCCAGTAATGTTGGTGACCCATCTGTGCACATGCAGATCCCTTCCAAAGCACAGCTGAGCCCAGCGCTGTCCTGCTCCTCTCTGTGCAAGAATGCCACAGGAGTCTGTAGCAACCCAAACAACAGCTTTGAAATTTGGGGTGGCATGTACTTATGCCAGACTCTCTCTGTTCTACCCTACACTAAGTCTGAGCAGCATACAGGAGAGGATGAGAAGAAATGTAGACACTACTAAGCAGTGAAACCTTTGAGTGTGTTGAAATGCAGAGAAAATTATGTGGTAGTGTTTATGTCCTTCTTGTTGTTGTTGTTGTTGTTTAAAAAGCAACAAAATTCCAGCAAACTACAGTTGCAGAGTTCCGAGAAGCTTTGGCAGGTAGAGAGTGGGACCCTCTGAAAGAGTGTCAGCCCAGCTAAGTTTGCCTGTCTTCCCCTCCCTGAAAGCCTGATTAGGGTCCTTACATCGGGGCTAGTTCACATGGACTTCATGGAAATGTGAAATATAGGGAAAAGCTCCACCCCTTGCAGTCAAAATTAGTTAAGTGAACTAAAGCGTTCACAGGTTTCTGGTAGACAAGTAAGCCAGTGCGACTGTGTGTGCCTTGTTCCTTACAAAAGTAGTCTAAAAACTGAAGGAAAAAACTTCTGCAGGGTTGGGAGACCTTGCTTCACTCAGTATCACCATGCTGTGTTAATGCAAACAAGAGGAGGAGGAGGCATCCTGCCCAGCTTTCCTGCTCTCTGGGAAGGCAGCCATGACCTGCTCTGTTTTATACATATTTCATGAGGCCATCAGGTCACTGTCAAACCGCCAAAGTCACTATTGGTCAGGAATAATGTAGCTGTTCCCAAAACCTGGGTTGTGTGTTTGCCCTTAAGTTTCTCTGCTGTTAACTGGAATTGCCTCTTTTTCTCAAAATTGAACCAGAAATTGTGCCCATTTCTGTAATCTGTGAGAGAGGTGTTGTTAGCACCAAGCGGTTTGCTAGTGTGGAAATAACTGTGGCAACAAGCTGCTGGAACTGACCCATTCCCTTTTTCAAGTAAGCTTGTGCAAAATCTAAAATGATTATAATTATACTGAGTCACATTTGACTTTTTGGCCTTTATGTGGGCAGAAGCTGTCCTTTTACTGTGACAAGTACGAAAATTTCACAGAGGACAAAATCATGACTTTTCTCAGAATTGCTGCAGTTGAAATCTGTATTTGTGGAAGGGCTCTGACCTCTTTTTACAGTGTGAAAGACCACCTTTTACCATTTATTTTCCCTCCAAACAATGCCTCTGTTTACTTTTCCAAAAGCAACCTCCCTGAGATTAACCTGGAAAGTCTATAATGGCACAGGATGTTTCAAGGNTTTTTAAATTTTTTTTTTTGTGTGTGTGTGTGTAAAATCAGGGAAAAAAGAGCCCATTGGTGGATGGCGCATACTGCCTGTATTACTCCCAATGCCCCTGAGGTGGAAGTTAGGACTAGAAATCAATGCCTTATGTAGCATATCAGTGAGACAAACAGCTCCAGGTGGTGAGTCAGGTCTTAGATGGACTGTTTTGCCTTCTGGAATTACATGTAAGGAGCTTTGAGTTACTATGTCGAGTAGCTATATTAGGTGGAATAAAGCTGTGTCTTTATACCCACCTAGGAGCATTTGGGCCTGGAAATGCTATAGATTCTTTTGGCTACTTTCCTTGAAAACTTGGAGTATGTCCTTCACTCATCTCCTGAACAACACTTATCTTGTGGACTAGCCAAACACACAGCCTTTTGACAGACAGCCTGTGCCTCTTGCGCTTGCACCAGTCCCTTAGCTGAGCAATTCCCCTGTCTTTGGGTGTTAGTCCGAATGCATTTCCCAGCCATGGAAACTTCATACAGCTGCTCTTGGGGGTACAGTGGGTAAGCAGAGGTGAGGAAAGGACACCTAGAGAAGCTGTGGGCAATAATGATCGGTCATCTCACGAAACTCATCTGGAGAAAGAACTGCAGTCCCAGCTTGCGTGGCTGCTTTCATGCATGTTGTTCTGGGAGCTCACACAAGGCAAGGTGCACTGCCAAGGGAGCAGGCAGGGCCAAAAGCCCCCATCAAACAGCTGGAGCAGTATGCAGAGCCCGTTGTCCTGGCCAGCCCACTGTAGCCTTCCACATGCCCTTGAGCAATCCCAGCTCCCCAGGGAGACAACTTGAGGAACCTCTAGAAACAAATCATAATGAAAAGTTTTCTTCTAAATACCATCAAAAATTCTAGATTTTCCCTTCTGGGTTCTCTCTCTTTGCCAGCTTGGCATGGTTCTGTATAAAATGGTGTTAAATCATCTACAACCACAAGTCCCTGTCCTGCTGCTGTGTTTTTACCAGAGCAGCTCCTAACTGGATTGATTCTTTTCCCGGAATCTTTATGAGGCTTTGAAATCTTTCTTTCAGTTTCCATAGTTCTGCTATTTTCTTGTTGTTCAGACTTTTTATGTTGAGAAGTCAATGGAACTGTGGGTGGAAGATGAAAAACTATGAGAAGTGTAGACCAGGGATTAGGTGTGTAGGCTGTTCAGATGGAAGCCATGTATCACATCATGAGAAATCTGTAAGACGCTAAGAGGCAGAAATTATTACAGTATACGGTGAGTTCATAAAACTGGAAGTGACTGAATGTCATCATCTCCACTGATGCAGGACTGACACTACTAGTGACTGATATTTTCTTACTCAAGAACAGGTCTGACACTGGAAACAGGAGAGCAAACCTCCCTCCTGTTGCTTTGCCCATGACTCTCCAGCCAGCTCAGGAAGCAATGTATAGAAAATAGGGAATCTTACTCGTCTCTGGCTGTGCTAAGTATGACATCTAAGACAGCAGTGAAGACCATTGCAGACTGTGCTTTGATGATCTAACCTTGTAACAGCCAGAGCCAGGACAGAGGAGAGGAAACGAAGCATGCAGGAAGGCTGGAAGGGAACTCAGAGCAATTTCCTCTTTATGTTTAGCTTCAAGGGCTTTTTTGCACTCATGGTGCACCCCTTCTGTGTGCTTCTGCACCTATCTTCAGAAGCCTGCATGCTCTCAGCTCTAACTTGGTATCAGTGGTACCAGCACAGGTCTGGAGGTGCTGTTTCAGTGGGATTTTGGGGGTGGGAATGACAGTTAAAACACAAAGGGTGTTCTGAATCACTATGAGACATATCATTTGCTGGGTTCGTGCAATATTAAAAAATATCCTCTAGACGCTGCTTTATTGAAATGAATGAGAATTCTGATGAGAGAAACATAAACCAGAATACAGCATCAGGTTTCCCTAAAACCAGAGAAATCATAGATTTAGCATACAGTTGCTTCTATACTGATGCTTGGCAATTTAAAGGTAAAATATGTAACTCCTTTGTGCTCTGCTTTGAATAGCACGCACCTGAAATTTGGAGCCTGGATTTTAAGACTTACAGATTCCTCTTGTAAAAAGAAAGACTAAGAGAAGATACATAAAATATTTAACTTCAAGTGTTTCTTGAATTTCTGTGCTCTGAAATTTGTGTCATGCTACCAAGGCATTGTGAGAACAGTGCAAATATGATATTATGCTAAAGGCCAGAATGCATCCTGTTTTGACAATAGCATTATTATATTTCCAATCACCTATAAAGTAGATAGGTATATTTTAAGTAGAAAATAGGTGCCACAGAAAAGGTTGCAGCTGCATTTCTCTTTCTTTCATGACCAAAATTACATGCTTCAATACTTTAGGTAAGCTTGAGAAAGACCTAGCTTCAATGCTTGTTACAAGAACTTGCAAATGAAATTGTCAGGATGTTAAAAATACATTTTCCCTTCCCATGTCCTCCATGCTTGTCCTCTATTGCTGTAAGCTGGGCAGTAATCATACCTTCACTTCATCTTTACTTTTTTGTTACTGATTGCATGGTAAACCTGAAACATGACAAATGACAGTGGTTGCTAAGAGCCTAGGAAGCCCTTAGTATTCACTTTCCTCCCTCACTCTATCCTGTAGACAGAGGCAATAGCAACACTTATTTCTTCTTTGCACTCAGCCTCTCAAGAGCTTGGAGCTGGCTCAGTGTTGCAAATGAAATTCCTTCTTGTTGGCATATTCTCTTTCATTAGTTGGCAGCAGCGGGACTGTTTTTTAAGCCTTAATTGTAGCTAAAATTGATGGGCTCTTATTCTTAGGCAGTTTAAAGCTGGCTAAAAAAGATTACCAAGCAGAGAACGCTACTGGAAAATCTGATCACTGTTTTACTGACCAGATCTGCTCAAAGGCCAGGCATTTCTTTCTCACTATTACAGCTGAAAAGAGGTATGCTATTGCTCTCAGATTTAAACATGCAACCAAATTCTTTGAAGAATTTCAGGTTTGAAAGAAACCAAAGTCTGAACTTTGATGGCTGACCCTATTCTGCAAACATCTGGAGGACCCAAAATCGTTCTGAATACCCAGGCTCTGGAATCCAGACTCCAGAATATGAATATCCCAGGTCTACAACATGCATAAGAATGTCTGTGCCTACTTCAAATTAGAAGCATTTTTGTGTTTTATTAACTATTCATCAGTTAAATAGCTAACAGTGAAAAAGAAAATATCTTCTAATTTCTTTGAGAGGGCACTGACTTATGTAGCATTTTCCAGAAGACAGAAGACACCATAAAGATAGCATCACTGTGCTTAAGACACACTGATCTACATGTTGCCAGAAAAAGCTTTCAAGGAATAGCTTAGTGTGTCCTCATTTCATCTCACCTGTAACAGAAATTCTTTCTGGTGGTTTGTGTTTCAGATTCACACCAAAGATGTCAGCATGGTGCTCTTAAAGAGCAGATTGGGCCAGACTTGTCTTGGAAGCATGAAAAATTTATTTAAAGCTTGGGTCCCTGCTTCTTTTCCCATGCCTCTGCTTCCATCCCTATTTTCCTTTCTGTTGCATCTTTTATATTTGCCTCCTTGCTCAGTTCACATCTTGTATTTTTGTTCAACTCATCTTTCCTTTTTCTCATGTCCCCTATACTCAGACAAGGCCTTTTTTCCTGTTTCTTGTCTGAAGATCACTCATCACTTTGCACCTCTTCCCTGAAACTTCCAGTAAGAAGCAATCAGCCTTCCTAACTCCCAGTGCCTTGGTGAAGTTCTGTCATGGTCAGGGCTTTAGTTAATTACAGGGGTGAAGCAAAAGTGCAATTGCTTCCATGTTTGAGGAACCCACTTCTTTTGTTTACTGCATTAGTTCTGGCACTAATGTAACACGTTCTCCAAAGGCAGCAAAGCCCAGTGCTGATCATGCAAGTTCCCCAAACTGTCTGAAATTCTTCCAAAGTGAAAAGATCACCAGAGCACCCAGTGCTTTTTCTCAATGTTTTCAATCACTTTTAATGTCAGCTGTCAGTACAAAATACCTGTAACAGACTAATAAAGATGATGTACCAGCCTTTCCCCAGGATGCTGTCGCCCTAGACACGGAGCTCTATGTGGTGTTAACAGGAATATGCCATATGTAGGGCTGTGGGATTTTACCTTTGTCTGATAAATGCAGCAGAGGGAGGCGTGTGAAAAATCCTAATGGATAAGCACTGATTATTCGTCAGATTGTGCTGCTCTCTGGTGGGACATACGGGGAAAAACATTCACTGCAAATGAATAGCAATGATCTTACCTGGCAGCTGACTTGCCTGCCTTACCTACTCTGGGGTCACAGTAATTAGTGGTGGAAAATGTGATTTGTTTAATCTAGCTCCCCATGGAGACATTACCTGCAGGAGGGAAACCATCCTGAGCTCCACTCTCAAAACCTGGTTGGAAGGGAAGGTGCCTGGCATTCTCGGTAGAGACAAATCTCCTGTTTGTGAATTTGCTGGAATGCAGAGCAAGACTCCTGCATTCAGCTCTTCCTCTTACTGCTGAGGTTATCGTCTTTTAGCCTGGAGGGCAGGGGGTTATCTCAAAATACCTGTATTACACTTGAAATTGGAGTATGTGCCTTGGAGATTGCTATAAGCATTTGTTGGAGGAAATTGTCTAATCTATACAGATAAACAGCTTTTACCAACAGGCATACAGTGCAGTGGGTATATACTGTCTGGCTTTGCCATTATTATATGAGGCAAAAATGAGGAAAATCAGGATCCATTTTGTGAGAATTTGTTACTCTGATCTTTCATACTCCCAACAATATATAAAATAAAATTAGCATCTTTCTAGCCATCCCAAGTACTTTCACTGGTGCTTCAAAGTGCCTGTGAAGCAGATTGAGTAGGTGCTGACTCTTATTTGCCTGCAGTGTGTCGATACTTCAGTGGCTGAGGATGTGAGGGCTTGAGCTTTTTAGACATCACAAAGACAAGACTTAGTCAAAGCAGGGCACTGTGCAAAGGCAGCTCTCCTGCTGCTGTCTCTTGCAAAACCAGCCTGTTAAAGTGTATGGCACAGTGAGGGAGGCAGAGCCAAGACTTTGTTGATGAACAATTTGTGAGCAAGGAGTTCATAATAAGAAGTGCATGGCTTCTGTGTGGTCTTAGACAAGGGTATCCATTCTTTTGGATCTGCAGCATGTGCCCAAACAGTAAAAATACAACAAGCGTATTCACTGTCATGCAGCTGAATTAATTGCAAGCTTTTTTTCTTCATAAGCTTATTCATTTTGTAATGCAGACTTTCTACAGGAGGCAGATTAGAATTTGATGCTGTGCTGCTTGCATTTTATGTGATGACTTATGCTGCAAAATGAACATGAAGTGAGTGTTGCACCAAATGACTTCACTGAGAGAGAAAGCATTAAGGAACAAAGGCCTGAAAATTTGTCAGACAAAGTAGGGAGGGTACCTCAAGTAAAATAGCAAAGCTCCCTCAGAACCTGGTTGTTTGTGAAAACAGTGGTCACCTTTCTGTTTTGGAGTTTCTCTGCGGTGCCTGTTGTTTCAGTAGTCCACAATATGGTTAAGTGGCTTAGCTGTTTGCATAAATTAGTCTTTCCTGGTTTGTATATCTGCATACATTTTCATGTATGAAAATCTTCAAAATTTGCAGATCTTTTGCTGGTATAAAGGGACATGAACTGAAAGTATCCCTGGAGCCCAATGTGAACTATTTCTTCTACTTGAGGGCTGTCAACACATTTGGGACAAGTGAACAGAGTGAAGCTGCTCTCATCTCAACTAAAGGTAGATCACCATTTTCTGATGTCAAAACAATGGGATAGGTGAGCAAAGCAGTCAAATATATCGTTTTCCTCCAGAAATCATAACTGAACTTTCCGTAATGGGAGCGAGAAAGCTATTGAGAAGAAAGGGACCATATTTTGTCTGCTTATAATCAGCACAGTCTGAGACGACTTTACTTGAAGTTGGTAGATTTGTGTCAATGTAAAACTGTTGTGACCTCAGAAGCAAAACTATTGAATTATGACAGAGATTGAAATGATTAAATCATACATGGCTCTTCCAAACCAGCCTCAAAATTCAGATTTGCTATTTTGAAAAAGCAATTGATTGAAAATGATTCAACTGTCTTTAACACCAAAGAACTCTTTATCACCTAGCTAGTTTTCTGAGTAGTATAACTTGTTACAGTCCCTGGGCCTGGTTTCCAGAAGACTGCTGTCCCAGACAGGCACAAATTGGAAGAGTCCTTGCATTGTTGCACGGTTTTCTGTTACTCCTGCCTGCCAGCAGGCACAATTCTGTCCAGCTGAGATGACAATAACTGTTATTTAACATTTTATGGTTCATCTCATGTTAATGTTGGTAGCTTCACTGAACTGGTGTTTCTTTGTTGTGAATTATACCAGGAACTCGATTTCATATACTGACTGGCACAGCCCATCCTGCTTTGCAAATCTCCCCTGATGCAACTGTGATCCGCCTTCCCGAGAAAGCCAAATTCACTGGGTGAGTAGCAGCATGCAGAGCCACCCTGAGGAATTCTGGATGGGTGTTATTCTTGCTTTTCTCTGTAGGCAGCTTTCGCACATCACTAACTAATTTTGTAGAAGAACCAAATTTTTTCAGTCGTGCAGCCCCTGGACATTATGTGACAGACCTCCTTTCAAACACTGCAGTCCTTCAGTAAAGCTGATAGCAGCATTGATGTAGGTGCTGGGCAGAGTTCCGTGTTGAACTGAGGAATCTCCACAGAAAGTCAAAGGCAGTGGTCAGATAGAAATTGCCTACTGGGACAGCTGAGTTTGCCTCTATGGTCACTGCTTAACACTTCAGAGCACTATAGTCTCAAAGGAACTTGTTGCTGCACTGAGAAGACCAGATTTTTGGGTTTATTGTTGAGTATGTTGTGGTTAGAAGCAATCTGTCCTTTCACTTTGCTCCTCTGCTGAGGGCATTACTAGTAACATTTTCCAAAGCATCTGTGGCTTTGGAGAATTAGGCAGTGCTCCTGGGGTGTATTAAGAATGATTGCACTGGACTTGCTTCATCCATTTGCAAACATGATTTTTTTTGACTTGCTGATACCAGTCCCACCACAAGCATAGATCCACTTGTATGATATGCCATACTCATACAGCTTCTTGTAAGGTAACGGAGTATTACGGCACTCTTTTTTACTGTTACAACTTGCACACATGGTGTTTGTCACTGTGTCTACTTAAAATAGCTATGCTTTCTAGTCTGAACAAGCCTGCTAAATTTGAGATCCTTTTTGCCTCCAAAGTCACGCTTTCCACCTTTTGCTAGCTTCATAGTTTTCGGTCCTCAAGATGAGCCCGTCTCAGGGCAACAATAAAATGACTCTCAGTGACAACATTCAAATCTTTGATAGAACCCCACACTCAGAAGAATAGAGTGTAATCCATTAGTAATTTTAGATGATGCTGCATGATGTGACTAAAACAAATATCACAATATGGTTGGCTTACCACCACACCAACTTTACCCTACATCTCTTACACAAATAGGTTTCCATCAGTCCTGGGTGAACCACTGCCTGCTCGGGGACGTCATTATTGGGAAACTGTTGTCTCTGCCTGCAGAAGCTACAGGATTGGGATTTGCTATGAGACAGCACCACAGAGCAGTGTCCTGGGACTCAGTGATACTTCCTGGTGCATGTACTGCTGTCCTACACAAGCTAGGTAAAGACGAGTGAGTTGAGTGAGTCCAGCTGCTTGGGAAGTTACTTGTCTGTCCTGTAAACAAAGTCAGCCAGCTTCAAGAATCTCAGGAGCAGAAAGGACCTGTCTGATTCCTTTCTGCAAATTTTAGTAGCAAGAAAGGGACAACTGTAAAGGAGCTTTAAACCTCCTCTTAATTAAAAAATCTTACAGTGCACATTAAAAAAAGATCTCAGACAAACCAACTTACCTGCCGTTACCCAGCCAATGAATCAACAACCTCATTTCTCAGTGCTTTGTCATTCCGGGATCATATCCTGAACTGTTTCACAAAATCCCACCAATATCCATAAGCGCAGTCTTTATAGAATCTATTCCTAGCTCCAAGAGAATGCAAGCCTCCATAGGGAATGCCTTCTCTTGCCGTGTCCTTCACAGCAACAGGGACGCATCTGCTACTGTGCCAGGGCTGCAGTATAGTCTTCAGTGGGCCAGTGTCAGTCTACTTGGAGGTTCGTAAGTCATAACCCTCTTAAAGGTGTGAAGGTGCTCTTGATGTAAACAAGTATATTTTTTTTAGTGTGAGGTCATGCAGATGCATGAACATAACCAGCTAAATGATACATCTGAGATGCAAAGGATTTTGCCAAAGCATAGTTCATGCTTAAATCCCCACAAAGACATGTAATAAGTAAAATATAGATGAATATGATTTTATCAATTCCGCTTTTATTGTGAAAGCTCAAAGATGCTGAATGAAAGGGCTCATCAGTGTGCTGGGCAGGGCTTTGAAGCAATGCCACATTTGTTAAGGTGGGCGGGTCATATACTTAGCAAGATTCTGTTGCCACGTGATACACTGCTGTATATGGCAAGCTGTTAATAGGTGGGAATTAAGTGGTAGGTTATTTCCAGTAAATCACAACGAGGAGGCTTGATGTATTCTGAATTCCATTTTCCTGCAGCTTTCTTTACAGATTTTTTCACACGGGTGTGATGAGTGATGTCCATGTGACAGAACAGCCAGCCAGGATCGGCATCCTGTTGGATTACACTGGTGGCAGACTGTTATTCTTCAATGCAGAGAGAGGACTGGTGCTGTTTGCCATCAGGCACAAATTTACTGATGCTGCTTACCCAGCCTTCACCCTGGAGAAGTCTGGAGTGCTTACCCTGCGCACAGGAATGGAGCTGCCAGAGTTTGTGAAGCACAGCTAATCCTCTGCTTCACACTCTCAGGAAAACTAACAATTACAGGGTTAGGGGCAGGGAGTGGAAGAGAGGTGTCAGAGAGGGATGTCAAGTTTTCACTGATGAGTGCTATGCGCACATCTCTCCCTCACATTGTCAGTAATTGTAGTTAGTGCTCAACCACATAATCGCCTTGAACCTGGAGAGAAAACAGCACCTTCAGATGGAATGTACACCTAGTAATATACACAGCAGTATTTTTGATGAGGAAAAAAAGGAGTTGCTAGATATGAGCATTAAGAGGGGGGGAAAAGTACTTTCCCTGTGAAGATAATGACAGTGCTAGCTGTCTTTTTAAAGTTGATGATGAGCCTGTGTATGAAATAAATGTCTCTCTCACTGCAATACATGACTTCTTTTGTCAGAAAAAGCCATCATTTCATCATTTGCCAGGACAGAGTCTGAATCCAAGATGATGTGTTTGAAAAATGTGCAAAAATTTCAACAACTGCAACATTTTGCAGGTTAATATGTCGTGTTATTTTTTGCCAACTCTTTTCTTTAAATACACAAGAAAACTTGGAAACTTAGAAAGCTGTATGTTTGCAAAATGGGTGAGTCCCAGACTAGTCTTCATATCAGTCACATGAAGTTTGAGTGTACAACATCTGCCTACCCTGCGCACACCGGATTAAGACAGCTACCTGACTGTGCATCAGTAAGTATCTGTACCTGTAAATAGGTAGTCATGAAACAGAGGTATAGGGAAAATTGATGGTAGTGTTGAAAGCCTTTTCTTATGATTTTCAAACTCAATTTGTTGGGTAGGTTGTTTCAATGGTGAAGGGAGGGTTGCCACCTGGGACCTTAGAGAACAGCCAAATTGCCAGCAACCTTCTTGTGGATCACCCCTTTTCCATCACTGTTTTTTACCTTTGCACTTACAGATTGATGCTCCTAATTTCAGGCTTGTGGTCATTTTTGTGAGTCTGCCCTGCTCTGCCCAGTTATCCACACTAGCAACAGAGCCACGTCAGCAAGATGCAGTGTTTTGGGGCCATTGAACTAGGCAGACTGAGCACGGTTGCTGCCAGCAGAGGAATAGAATGCTGATTTTTCCCCTTGGCTTGTTCAAACCATATTTCAAAGCACTACACAAATCAGTGGTACTGCTTTCTTTCCTGCCTGCCCCAAGGTCAGAACACACGAGGACAAGTGGTGCCAAACTCCAGTGAATGCTGGGCAGAAATTAATCTTAAGGAAAGCGAGTGATGTTTTTCATGCTGTGCCTGCTCTGGCAGTTTCTGCCATAGGGGACTGCTTTGCTGGACTCATTTCTGCACTCAGCTGAAGAGCTGTACTCCCTGAAGTAAAGCAGATTTCAAGAGTCTAACAGAGAGGGTTTGCTTCTGAAGAGAGAACTTCATTGAGTTACAATGAGGCTTCTGCTTTTTATGCTCAGAGGAGGTGCCTGCTGTTCCTGTTTTATTTATGATTTAACACCACCCAAACATGTGTTTTAACGCACTTAATAAGGCATGCTCGATGTCCCAGAGAAGCCACACTCTTTAAGTGTCACAACAGGCTAGTGTGGGATGTTTGAGGTAAGGTAGACAAGATCTTGTGACCATTTACCTTAAGCCAGAGCTCTTTTTGGCATTTGAATTAAAGAGTGCCATTTCTGAATCCCTGCTGGGGAGAGAAGGGAATGAAAAAGCAGGGTGGTGCCCTGTTGGCTCAAAAGGGTGTTCTGTAGAGGTGTGGAGGATGGTGAGAAAAAGGTCCAGGATTAATTGGAAAAGAAAGACAGCAAGGGTATTGGAGGTAATGTTATCATGAAGGCTGAGGAGGTGGAGGCAGAAGGCAAGCCGGAAACTCACACAGACCAGCTGGTGATAAACCTAAGAGGCAGGTCAGTGGTGTCAGCAGCAGGCGTTCCTCAGGCTCCCAAAGCCAGTGAGCTCGCTAGCGGTTTGGCTATCTCAAAAACCCAACATGGGGCTCTGAATTAAACCTGAAAAATCCCAGCACTGGGGCAATTTTTATCTGTCTTCTCCTCTCCCTGATTGCTGCTGTCCCAAGTGTGGGATTGCTTCACAAATGAGCATGATGTATTGCCAAGGGGACAGCCAACAAGAGGGAGAACAAAATGATATGAAATTATTTGGGTAGATTTTCAGTTAAGGGAAGAAGCAATTGCCTTGTCAAAGGCAACTGCTTATTAGTAAATAGTGGTTTCAACACAAAAAGCTAAGGCTTCATCCATTGCCACATATTATTATTCAGGAACTACTGGAACACTTTAGCTTGGCAAAATTAGTTTTTGAAAGCACCTCATTCTTACAAATATTTGTTTCATTCTGAAAAAACTACCTGACTGTGCTAGGAGACAGGATCCTGGTTTGGAGAGATGGAACAAAGTGTACACTTAAAAAAAAAAAAAAAAAAAACCAACAATGTACAAGGCTTAAGATTTGATTGAGGCAGGAAGTTCATACCAGTGAGGAAAACAGAATCTGAAAGCCAAAATTAAGCGGCTAGGTCTTATAATATATGGTGCAGACTCTCCTGCCCTTGGAGAACCTAGAGGTACATCTGCTGTGATTTTTTATTTGCCTGATGGGCGTGAAGTGGCACCAAGTTCAGGAAATCACTTTCCAGAAAGTAACTATGCATGGACGTTTGAATGTACAGTGCAGTCCATCTGATTTTCCATTCAGATGAACTGAGATTTTGAGACTTGTTGCATCCATTTTTCCTGGGCACTGTAGTTTGTGACCATATTTTAGAGGAGAAAGCACAAAAAACTCCTGGTGACTGTATTTTTCTTGCACTTGATGGGTTTAGCATTTAGAAATACATAAAAAACAGTGTGACTTGCTTTTCAGCAAAGGATGTTAGCTTGGCTAATAGTAACCAAGCCTTTGTACAAATGCTGACAGAGTTATGTAGAGTGTGTATGCTGTCTGATCATCATTCCATGCTTACAGCTACATAGGAAGACATTTTAAGAGTTAAGACAAAGAACCATAAAAGAGTTCATCAATATTTTGGGGTTTATTTTCGTTCTGAAAGTACAGAAGTGGATACTTAACACTTTAAGTATTATTAACAAACATTTGGAGAGATCTGAGAGACATTGCATTAAAAGGAAAGATTTCATTTCAGTGGGTTTTCGATTAGGCTCATAAACCTTTGAACACTGAAATGAGAATATAGGGCTGACTGCAAGAGTGAAACATTGATTGTTAATGTCAAAACAGTGCTGAACTGGAATATTGCTAGTATCAGTAGTATTGATCCACAAATCTCGCTTGGGTCTTTCTGCTCCAGAAAGAATTTAATGCTTCCCTGCAACATCAGACGGAGGAGCTTGGCAATGTGTCTGTAAACCACAGAGCATGTGGTGCGCCTGCATACAAGGACAACTTTGCTCTCATGCTAGCCCTTTTTACAAAGGGGTATGTTACTCAAATTTAGATGTGTTTGCACTGCAAATGGTCTAGTGATGCCTTATTTTAGAAGTTAAAAATAATATTATTGTGGAGCTTAGTTACGTTATCAGTAAGGCTGTTGTAAGACATATACCCAGTAAGGCACAGTACCAATAAATTGTTGCTAAATCTACAGTACTGTGATATTGTCTGTGATATACATGTGAATTACAATTTCTATCAGCAGGGGTTTGAATAGGTACATAGCGATGGATTTAAGAATAATATAAAGCTATGATCTTTTTGAACTGTTTTCATTTCAGAATAATACATAGGACCTCTGCTGTATTGAGGTTTAAATTGGATTTGGAAAACTGCATTCTGTGATGGAATCACCGTTACATTACTGTCATTTTGCTGAAGGATTTGCTAGCTCTCGAGAAGCTAATATGCTGACATAGTTACACAACCAGCAAGGAAATCAGAGTGTCTCTTCTGTTTCCAGCCATGTGCTATGGAAGGGAGATTGAACAAGAAAAGAATCTTCACTTTTCACGTCAAGGTGTTTGGCAATTTTCTGCCATACCCTAAAGTAGCATTTGCTGATCAGGGACCGTTCCACAGGTCAGCTCCTAAATAAGCACAATGTGGAAGGAGGTGGAGCAGATCTCCACTGCAATGATTTTGCCAACAGTTAAGTTATGTATAATGTCAAGTGTAGTTCCAGTCTGGAAAACATCTGTTTAGAAAGACACCTTCCTTTTTGGGACTTGTATTATAGAGACGCTGTATTTCTAAAACATACTTTTCTCAACCTTGAAGAAGCACTGCTGCAAGCAGAGAGGGAAGTAGCCCATTGCTTGTTGTACACTATTAATGCAGTGGTCAGCTGAATTTCAACCTGCCAAACTGTTACCACTCTACCAAGGAGGGAGGGATGGAGAGTTGGGCACCTGGCCACAGCAGGTAGAGGAGAGAACTGGCTTCTGCGGAGCAAGAAGCCAGTGTGACTTTTAATGCTGGGGCTGGCCAAAGGAGACCTTCATTAGAACATTATTTTATATAGACAAACCTCATGATATAAAAATCTCTCACAACATGTCGTGAGCCTGGCTCAGACAGAACAGTGCATATGTAGTCCCACAACTCTTATTTTCATACGCGCTGCAAAGAAGAGAACTACATTTTGAAGTAAAACTAACAGAGATTGTTTTACTTAGTTCTGTAATTGTATTTTAGATATGTGTCTGTCTGTTTTTCCGAAAAAGGAAAATTACAGAAAAATGGTACTTCTACAATGAATTATAACCTTCAGGAAAAAAAAAAAAGTAATGAATGCAAGTAAACTCTGAATACTTGCTGACAAGGGAGAGAGCCATGCATGCTGCTCCAACAGCACCCGCTGGAGTTGGTGTCCCACATTGGCTATGCAGTAGCTGCTAGTATCATTCTCTTAACCATGAAGGGTTTTTGTTTGTTTATTTTTGTTTTTTTTCCTCCCAAAACAAATATTTATAAAAATGTTATGTGCAAGATGTGCAACTAGCTGTGCAAATAACTACTAAATGACTGGTAGTGCTTAGTAAGTAATCTGTATCAGTATTTAAAGTACAAAGTGAAGTCTTTCCTTTCAAAGCAAATAACATATTCAGACAGGTAAAGAATTTTATGTGGTTCAATCGTAGCAGAATTACGTAGGAACACATATCTACCCCGGTACAGAAAGGGCATTACTCTCCAGAGTATAAAAGCAGATTTTGGAGGTTAAGTCATGGCATTTGGAGGGGTGTTAGGTTTAGAAGGGGGGAAGAAAAAGGCCCATTGTGTCACTGAACCCAAGTTCAAATTTGCATTTTTAGCTCAGGGCCTTATATTTCTATTATATGCTTCTCCGGCAGAAATTGATGCTATGTTCTGTGATTGACTCAGCTTTGCTGTGTGGCTCTGCAGATATTTTTGCAGAAGTTTGGTAAGTTCAGTGGAGCCTGAATAGTCTGGGCTTGCTGACCATGCATGGCTTATCCGGGCAATTAAAGAGCAATAAATCAGGCACTTCCTCCAAGTGTGTGATTCCCAGGGCACATGCATATCTGTGGTGGGAAAATGGTGCCAGCTTTTCTTCCAGTTACTCTTCCAAGGCTGCTGGACCCTGGAAATCCCCATGGAAGAAGCACAGCAGGTAAACTCCATCTGAACAGTACTTCCACTGCATGAAACATTCATGTTGGAAGAGCATACTTTGGGCTTTAATTGCTTCTGAAGTACCTCTTCTGCTTGAGCCAACAGGACAAAGGCAGGCAGGTTTGCACATCATTGTTCTTGTCTAAAAATTACTGCCTGAGAATTTAAACTCAGCCCCTTGAAGATGACATTTAATTTACCAGGCAAAGAAAGTCCTCATCCCCAGTTATTCCACTGAGCACCATGGGTCTGCGTGCCCCTGTAAGGCAGGGTTTGTTGTACTGCTACCTGCTCAGCAGAAGGGAAAACTGAGTACTCGCTTTCCAAGCACTTTGTAGTATATTCCTGTCTTTCAAAAAGTGAGATCCCTGCTAACAGCAAAATGAGTTACAAGAAATCCCAAGCAGTTATACAGAGCTCTGTATCTTCTTCATCACTTTCACACTGCTGTTTTCCAAACAACTAGAATTAATCTAAGACATTCACATTAGTGAAATTCTTCCCTTAATTAATATAGCATTGATCTTGAGTTAAAGTGGCTGCAATACAGTACAGATTATGAACTAATAGTCTAAAGAAAAAGACACTGTGCCTTTACCCTCAAGAGAATGCTAATAAAACAGCAAATCCAAGAACATGACCAGCACCACCTGTGTGTAGAAAACCAGTGTTAGCACAGGGATATTTGAGATGTTAGAGTCACAACCCAAAGAAATGGGAATCCTGACTTTTGCTTTATATAGAAAGGGACAAATAGGTAAGAGAGATGTGCTTGGTGCTAGGACCAGAGGTTTATTTTTCACAACTTGTAACTGATGTGTAACAGCATGTCTAGCTCCTCTTTTTACTGTACAGTTAAACAGACTTTATATGAACCCAATGGATCACATTTGTACACATTGGAAAAGCAAACATATCAGACTCATGGCACTGAAATGAATCCGGAGGAACACTTCCCGCATTACTGTTTGACGTAATCCACTTCCTTGGATACTCCCTTGTTTCACCACTCGTTTCAGCTAAGTCTTCCAGTTTGGTTTGAAGACAAAGCAGAATAAAACTTCAGAACTCAGTAACAGTGAGAACTAAGACTGATGCTGCCAGCAGGGCCAGCTTTCTCAAGAACGCTGCCAAGGGGGCATCACTGAAAAGGACAGTGATGTTGTAGCGCTGTTGCACTTTCATAGCCCTGCAGAGATGCAGCAGAGTTAAATCACTCGTTTCAGCCCCCTGCTTCTACACTTACAGGAACAAAAAAAAAATAGGAGTGATAGAATGGCAAGTTTCAAGTGGGGTGGCAGAAAGAATAACAGAAGGTGCTGACATGCAAAGCAGGCGCTCTCCACAGAGCAACAACTCCAACTCCGGGCAGCAGAGGCAGTCACTCTCGGACCATGGCAGTGTGGCAGGTGTTTACCTTTTTTCTCTTCCTGGCCTCCCAAATGCCTCCCTCTCAAGATTTTGGACTGTGCCCAGGCATGCTTGCAACCATCTCAACAGACACGAACCAGAGCAGGTGTTTAGTGCTCCAGCGAAAAAAAAAAACATTCCTGGAAAGCCCATTCCTCCTTTACAGGGGTGATCCGTGTCAAGATGGGGACATCTAGATAGTGTCCAAAGGAGGGCTATGAAGATCACAGTCACAAGAAGATCACAATCACAAGAAGATCACAAGAAGACAATCACTGCAATCACTGTAAGAGATATAAGCAGATAAACGCTGGTAAGAAGGTTTTCTTTAGGAATCCAATGTGGCTTTTGTCTCTTACAAAAAAAGTTGATTGAAAACAATCTTTCTTCCTCATAGCGAATATGCATGCCACATTATAAGAAGGACATAAAACTATTAAAACTATTAGAGAGTCCACAGGAGGGCTAGGAAGATGGTGAAGGGTCTGGAGGGGAAGACGTATGAGGAGCGGCTGAGGTCACTTGGGTTGTTCAGCCCAGAGAAGAGGAGGCTGAGGGGAGGCCTCATGGCGGCCTGCAGCTTCCTCACGAGGGGAGCGGAGGGGCAGGCACTGATCTCTGCTCTCTGGTGACAGCGACAGGACCTGAGGGAACAGCAGGGAGCTGTGACAGGGGAGGGTCAGGCTGGGTGTTAGGAAAAGGTTCTTCACCGAGAGAGTGATCGGGCACTGGAACAGGATCCCTAGGGAAGTGGTCGTGGCACTGAGCCTGCCGGAGTTCAAGAAGCATTTGGACAACGCTCTCAGACACATGGTCTGGTTTTGAAGTAGTCCTGTGTGGAGCCAGGAGTTGGACTCAATGATCGTTGTGGGTCCCTTCCAACTCAGGATATTTTATGGTTCTACAATTCTGTGATCTTTTTGGATGGGGCAAGGAACCATGAGAGACCTGCAGCCCCTTTGGCTGTCTTGCCCTCCAATTTGGTCTCTCAGAATCCTCCCAGGCAACAGGGAGATCTGGGAGAAGACCCTGGGGTGGCTGATGTCATTTTGTGCAGCTTGACTGCTGCTGGCACAACTTTCTACACTGTCTGGGTTCCTCCTCCTCTTCCTGTGGCTCTCTGCCATTGCCTGAGGTGATTGCTTTGCTCCTACCTGCATCAGCAACTCAGTCTTCTGACTGCAGCCATTAAAGTGCCCCTGGAGGCACTATCTTAGTACCCATTGTAGTGTCCTTTTCTTTCCCAGGGAGCAAGGGAGCTTTTTGTGCACCCTTCAAGTGCATTTGCTGAGGATTAGTTTTAATGCTTCTTTTTTATTCTTTGTAAAACCAGTCCCCACCCATAAGGCTCTGGATAAGCTCAGCTCCTCACTTTGTACCTGCTGAGGATTAAAACCAGCTCTCTGGGTTTGCTTCTGGAATAACTATGTATTTCTTTCCAAAGAGGCCTGGCCTCTCCGCTACAGATCAGCAGCAAGCAGTTCCCTGAGCCCCGCTTCTCCTCCTGGTCAGCTGTGCCCAGATACTAATCTGCTTGCTAATGCTAGCTGAATCCCAGCCTGGGAAACTCTTCACCTCCAGTTTGAAATGGCCAATGTTAAACATTGCCATCAAAAATGGTAGCTAAGCGTGATGTGCCCTTGACTGAAAACAAATTCACATCTGCATGTCTCCTGCCATAATACTGGAAGAGTGGAATTGTCTGTTCTGCAAGTCTCAGTGAAATTTGCACAACCCAGTTTTGACAAACAGGCATTTTTTAAACGAAAAACTGATTCATAAGGAAATTCTTGACTTGCTGTATGAAACTAGCACTCTGTCATCCCTTCTGTGATATTCTGCATTCTCTCCAAGTGGGAAGAGGCACTTGTACCAGTAATCCAGGCGAACTCTGCTATGGCTCCAGAGTATATGGTATATCAGCCCTCCTGGCTGATGCCTGCTTGGCTAGCGAAGACTCTTTGGTTGGCTTATCAGGGTGGTGAGCATACTAATATTTGCCTAACAGCTTGTTCAATCCCACCTACATCTTCTGCATTAGCCAATACGATTGCTTTCTGTTTTTACAATGTGCATATAATGCACGCAGTGTCCTTGCACCAACCAAAAGTAACATCTGCAACACATTACATCTACAAGTAAGCAAACTAGCAGCCACAGCAAGTAGCACATTCTCTCTTTCATTTCTCCTGCAGCCTGTAGTGACAGCACTGCTTTCTGCTTTTGCAAGTGTCTAACCCAGTGACTGCACTTGGTGTGATATGCTCTCTCACTTTATCCTACTTTTGTCCACAAAGTATGCATGTGTGGGAGTACATCATGCAGGTATTGCTTCACGAGAAGGACTGACAAATTTTTAAAACATTGTTTTCTCTGATCTCACTCCTGGAATGACCCCTCTGCCTCCAATGAGAGCTTCAGCAGTTTTATGCCAGCACACCTGTTTTTATTACTGATGCTCAGGAGAGAGGAGGAGTGTTTCACTTTCAGAAAGCTGGTCTGTGTGGAACTTCCTGCGACACAGCAGAAGGCAAGGTAAGTTTTTTGAGCCACATAATTCTGCATTACTCAGTAACTCAAGTGAGATGGGTCCACCTCTCTCATTCTGCCTGGGTGCTTTGTAAAACAGTGCCATTTCCTCTTCAGTCCCAAATGTGTATGAGTCTAAATGCCCTTCAATTGAATCACAGAATCACACAATGGTTGAGGTTGGAAGGGACCTCAGGAGGTCATCTAGTTCAACCCCCCTGCTCAAGCAGGGACATCTAGAACAGGTTGCCCAGGACCATGTCCAGCTGGCTTTTGAAGATCTCCAAGGAAGGAGACTCCACAACCTCTCTGGGCAACCTGGGCCAGTGCTCCATCACCTGCACAGTAAAGATATGCTTCCTGGTGGTCAGGGGGAAACTTGTGTTCCAGTTTGTGCCTGCTGGCTCTTGTCCTGGCACTGGGCACCACTGAAAAGAACCTGGCTCTTTTCTCTTTGCACCCTCCCTTCAGGTATTTGTCCACATTGATGAGATCCTCCTGAGTCTTCTCCAGGCTGAACAGTCCCAGCTCTCTCAGCCTTTTCACATAGCAGAGAGACTCCAGTCCCTTCGTCATCTTTGTGGCCCTTCACTGGACTCTCTCCACCTCTCTCGTACCGGGGGGCCCAGAACTGGACACAGGACTCCAGTGCTGAGTAGAGGGGAAGGATCACCTCCCTTGACCTGCTGGCAACACTCCTCCTAATGCAGCCTAGGATATCACTAGCTTTCCTTGCAGCAAGGGCACATTGCTGGCCCATGTTCAGCT